>LGRX02010568.1:0-15303 GCA_001247695.2 Cymbomonas tetramitiformis
GAGCAACCTAGGGGGCATGCGTTCACTGGGGCATGGGGAGTACGGACCCTGGGGGCATGGGGGATACGGTCGCTGGGGCATGGGGAATACGGTCACTGGGGTATGGGGGATACGACCAGGGGCATGGGGATACGATCACTGGGGCTTGGGGCATACGGTCACTGGGGCATGGGGGATACGGTCACTGGGGCTTGGGGAATACTCACACCTCGGCCGACGGCTCGCCTGTTTCTGGATCAAAGACCATGGCTCCTTCAGCAATGCGAACAGTGCGCCACGCTGTCTGCACGTCCTTCGGTTTGACGTTCTGGTTGTTCCTGTACTGGAAACGAAGAAAATCACGAAGAATAGGACTAATCTCTGGCCGAAAGAACCCAATACGGGTGCCGTCTGTGGTCCTGAGATCGTGAACAGAACATTTGGGAGGGCAGGTGCTGATACAGTGGTTCGCGTGTTCCATGTTGACGTAGGTTATTGGAACAACCGGATACTCGGCACCCAAAGAGGAGGCAACTGGCACGCCGATCCGAAAGGAGGCAGAGCAGCCACAAAACCGCGCAGATCTGTTGTGTTTGAGCTTTGTGGCGGGACGTGGAACAACGCCTTCTGGAGGGGGAGCACATGCAGCTTTCGCAGCTTGGCGTTTCCGCCATTCGGACTGGAACCCGCAACGACATGCGTAATGATGTTTGTAGGGCCAACCATCATGCGCTGGACGAGGTTTAGCTAAACTGCGGTCCGTTTTGGGAGGTTTCGTATATGGTTTTGTCTTGGCGCTGGCGTCGTTTCTAACGCGCATAATGTGAAACTGGTTCGGATTAGGATCACTGGAAGGTGATCCGTAGTTTCCTTCGCCGCGGACAAAATCCTGTACGCGAGACACTGGAAGGTACGTTGTTGGGAGCAGTTTTGGTTTAGATGATCGCGGTATGCTTTCCCAGGACCAGTGAAGATCGTGGCGAGAAAGCGACCCCCAAGGGATCCGGTATTCTAGAGAGCCAGCGGTGCCAATAGTGAACATGGTATCGGCAAGGAGGTTGGTTGCGTCGGGCTGTAGGTTGGGGCATGTAGGTTTAGAACCCGCTGGTTCTGTGCTAACCTCCGCGGTGTTGGCATGCGCTGCAACCAGATGCGACGCAAAGCCGAACATCGCGCGTGAACGCCCGCTAAGGGTTAGGCGTGAAAAGAAAGACATGCCTTAGGAGTAGGAAAGCAGAAGACAACGGACCGGTAGAGGCTAGACACTGGTCGCTGACCTATTGGGTAACGAAACGCCCCACGCGGACGTCGTACCAAGCTGGAATGGTCCACTTAGGTACACCGTGTTGGTTGTAGAAGACCCAAAAGAATCCGCAATCTCTATTTGGTGGCAGCCAGCGCCGAAGCTGCAGTCTGAACGCGAGTGGAAGATGAATAGAACCGTCGTCTACATCTAATGAGTAGAACTCTAAGCGCCAGTGGCGAATGCGCGGAACCGCATAATTTCTGGTTTGTCGTATAGTAAAAGGATTGTGAGGACGAGCAGCTTCAGCTTCAGGATTGGGGGGACGCAGTGGTATCGCCATGTAATACAAACAAAATGAATGCAGGGCGGCTGTTTTTTGGAAGCATTTAAGTGCTGTGAAGTGAAGATTTCGCGGGAAGAATGGAATCTAGGGAGCGGTCGTTTAGATTTCGCCAGAAAACGCCGGCGACACGAGCGTGGCAACGCTTGTGTCACGCCTTCATGAGGTCAGGTCGCGATTTCAGGTCACCATGACGCGATCGGGCCATGACATCCTTCCCACCTGGTGTCCGATAGGCTTTATCGGCCCTCACACTGCAACAGGAGCTGGTTCGCAGGCTCAACTGCGTGTACTCCTGCTTCGAGGCCAGGCAGATGGGGCTTGACCTGTCTGCACTGGTGTCAGCCATGAGGCGCTCGGGTTCTGCCTCCAAGACTGGGGACAGACGCAGGGACCCCAAGAAGAAGGAGCAGGCACAGCATGGTGGCGACGACGCCAAGAAGCCTGCGAGGGAAGCGAACAATGCCGAGCGTCAGAAACCTTCTTACAGCAAGGTGCCACCACCTGATGCTTCGAAGAAGTTTCAGTGTGACTGGTGCTTCACGCGCCTGCCCCACTCTCCAGAGCGCTGCTACACGGGGTGTCGTGATGCCCGGGTGCCGCCCAACTTCCATAAGGACAGGCAGAACTCCAAGTGGCCGGACGAGGTCAAGAATGCCCAGATGCGCGCCTACAACATCGCACACCGCTTTGATAAGCGCAAGATGGGGATCACCACCAAGGAGTGGCTTAAGCTCCCTGAGGCCAAGCAGAAGCAGCCACAGCAGCAGCAGCAGCAAGTGGCTGCCAGTGCCGAGGTTAAGGAGAAACTCGCCGCAGAATTGTCAGGCCTCCAGGCAGGGTCACCTCCAAAGGATGACAAGATCGCCGATGCGCAGGCCCGATCAGAGGCCAGCGATGCGGAGACCGAGTACGACTCCAACTTCACCCAACAGACTGAATACGAGGAGGATGAGCAGGACTGCCCTGCTGGGGGTGGGCTGGAAGGTGGTCATGGTGTTGGCATCGATCACGCACCGAGTCTCCAGGCCAGCGCCGCTGTCGCCTTGGGCGGCACTCAGCAGATGCGGGGCTCCCAGGTCAAGACGCCGGAGGAGTTCGACAGGGCCGCTCAGGTGCCTAGGGCCGTCCCTCCCGACGTACTCAGCAGAAAGGTCCACCTGTTGGCATCCAATCTTCGCAGCTCCGTGCGTGCCTGCTCGCAGATTGCTGCCATCCTGATATCCCAGAACGCCATCGATCTCCCGAAGGACATCGAGAACCTTTTGGCGCTGGAGGAGCTCATGGGCAAGGATCCGAATGATGCAACCGAACAGCCCACCGAGGTCAATGAGCATGAGTTGGAAGACACGCACGCCACAGCGACGCAAGGAGTAAGAAGGGAAGCAGACGGTTCAGGACATTGTGCAACCGAGGAGGTGCCATTGGACGAGATGCCCAACGGGGTGGTCGACAGCGCCGCCGCTCGATGTGCAGCTGCTGCCTACGTGGACGATCTGGGGGTGGTTGACTTCAGTGACCATGGACATGTGCGAGCTGGTACCATCAAGACCTCCGCCTACGACGCACTGAGGGCAAAGATGACGCAGCATCTGACCGACGAGCAGGTGCTATTGATGGCTCAAGTGCAGCCCATCTGCAAGTTGCAGAATGCCACTCTATATGAGGGGCTTGCGCTGGTGTCATCTGGTGGCGAGCTTATGCTGTACCGGGCAATCCTCATGGACACCGGCGCCAACTGTAACATCATCTCGATCTCTGTTGTGAGGCGTCTGGGTCTCACAATTTATGAAGCCACCACCGGCGCCAAGGTCACCAGATGTGACAACAGTCCCACAAAGTTCACCCATTATTGCTACGTGGACGTCATTTTGGCTGCGGGCACGCCGCACATGACGCTTCACCGGTTGTACGCCTTCGTGACCTTCGAGGCTGAGAACTCCTGGGACCTGTTGATAGGCACTGGGCCGCTGAAGAACTCCCTGATGATTGACATCAAGTTGGGAAGTTGCGTGGCCGTGTCGCATGCACCGAAGGTTTTGGGCATGGATGCTGAGGTGGTTCTTCCGCTGGTCGACATGACGACACCCAAGCGTCCTCACCAGCCCAGGAGGTTGGACCCGGTGGTATGTTTACAATCGGAGATCTTCGGGCATGAGACGGAGTGCAAATGGCTGGGGTGCCCACCCCCGAGCACGAGGGAGGAGAGATTTGCTGCCTCTGGGATTCGGTCTGAGCACATCCTTGACGACGATGAGTAGCCGGTGGGGTCACCGATGCCTTCGTCAGGGCCATCTGCTGCGCCCCCTAGACCCCGAGTCGCCACACGCGCAGAGGTCGAGGCGGCATCTCGCGTTCACACGTGTTCGCTTGAAGGAGGTCGAAGGAGCTACCTGGCGTCACTGACGTCCGTCGAGCTGGCAGGGTCAGAGCGCATGCTTGCGCAACTTTACGCAGCACCAAACCCCTGGGTGGGTGGGCGCACGAAGTGGATCACCGATAGCCAGTTGACCGGGGGTCGTCCACCTCTGGACGTTCGTCTTGACCACAACTGGGCGGACCAGAGACTGTACCTGGACCGGCACCATGTGGCGCGTCTTTGCCGCATCCTTCAAGAGCTCCCTGAGGACATACCAGCCAGACCTTCCCAGGAGCATGTCTGCGTGGAGTTCGTCCGCTGCCTCGAGCAGAAGTGGGTGATGGTGGAACAGCTGTTCCCCCCTAACTGGCTGTATGTGGACCAGAAGTTGGATCACGACGAGGATAATGACTGTTGGGTGCTCAAGGGGAGCTATATGACACACGTGCCATCCCCTGCCAACAAGCAAGACGTCGTCAAGCCCAGGGAAGAAGGTAGAGCGCTCGATAGCCTCAACTCAATCCAGCGACTGCAGCACACGCTCCAGGAGCTGTTTACGTACCCCAGTGGTGAGGTCGCTGGCACCCTCATGTGGGATCTGAAGGAGCGTGTTCTCTGTGTACAACCAAGTACAGCCACGCAGCACCTCGAGCTGATGCGCTGCACGCTGGATCATGCGCGAGTGTACAACAGTGAGGAGTTGCTGGGTGAGCTTCAGCTCCCTCATTGGTACGAGAGCGCTGGTGTCTGGACGTACCAGCTGCTCAGGTACCTCCGCCCGGTGGACACAGAGTCCCTCTCGACTGGCATCCTCCAACAGTACGATCTATATGGCAGCATAGCGCCACCTCTGGAGCTCATCGTTCTGGGTTCGAGCACCAAGTACTACCCGGTGGGGGATGGTCTTGGGGGAACTGGTAGGGTGTTCTCCCAGAATGCCGCTGCTCAAGAGTACGTGCGCTTGGGGGAGATGAGGAAGATGCTCAAGGCATCCAACACCAGGCGGCAGGGCCAAGATGCGCTCAATGCAGATGCGCAGCGTAGGCCACCACCGCCCAACAACTTGGCCAACTTCAGGCTCACCAAGCGAGCCCCTGCGCAGCCACCTGCTCCTGCCGCGGGAGCAGGACCATCCCGGGCTGTCGCAGGGCCATCTCGCGCCAGGTCGAGCAGCCACTCGCCACCTCGTTCGTCGCAGATTGCACGACCATCTCAAGCTGTCGCGGGGCCGTCTCGGGCCAGGCCCAGTGGCCATTCGCCATCTCGCTTCGCGCACATGGCGTACGCTCGCACTCCGTCGCCTTCATCCAGCGGCCATGAGACCGAGGATTTGGTGTCGTCAGATCTTGACAGCAGCCCTCCTCGTAGGAGGTCGCCCTCCGCATCGCCTGCCATGACCAACGTTGGCTCGTGGGCGAACTCTGTCCGTGTTCCGCGTGGCTCCCCGTCAATTTCTTCGGGAGGCCCACCTCCTACGCCTCCGAGTCCGCCGCGGGCGGGTCCTCTGCCTCGGGCTCCTGGGTGGGTGCCTCCATCCCCAACAGAGTCAGATTACGACGTTACACGAATGGCCACATCATCTGGTCGCTCGTTGTGCCAATTCCTGTCCGTGGAGGAGGTGGAAGCCTTGAAGGATCGCCGCAACCTCACCGTCTTTATGATACGGTTTCGCGTAACGGACTTTGATCAGTGCAGGCAACGGCGCATCATGTACCAGCTTGGCGTGTGCAACCAGGAGCGGGGTCTCAGGATGCGGAGGCGTCCAGGCATCACCAGCCAAGTCGAGAGGAAGCACAACAAGACCATCGCGTGCGGGGACAAGGGCTGGCGTCTCCCTCTTGGGGGACAGACTACGTCTTCCGGCCTCCTGGAGGCCATGACTTCAGCCTGGGCTGATTTGTCGCACCGTGACTCAGGGCACAGGTTGCCGGGGGGTCATGCGCGGAACGTCGCGTTCGCGCTGTGCAAGTA
Source organism: Cymbomonas tetramitiformis (assembly GCA_001247695.2). Lineage (NCBI taxonomy): Eukaryota > Viridiplantae > Chlorophyta > Pyramimonadophyceae > Pyramimonadales > Pyramimonadaceae > Cymbomonas > Cymbomonas tetramitiformis. Next base: position 5,896 of record LGRX02010568.1, read on the forward strand.
CGTGGAGTTTGAAGCGGCACATGTGCTGCGCTGCATGGCGCACCCGGGTGCCACGCCCGTGTACTACATCTTCTTGGAGGACGAGCGGTGTCTTTCTTGGCAAGCTGAGTTCACGAATGAGTACTTCGAGCGAGACGACCGGAAGTTCACTTCCTTGCAATGGGGGACCAGGCATTCGGCCGCGCCATGGTTGATGCCAGCCCTAGGGGCCTTGGAGGCGCTGCGTCTTCCGCCGCCGCCGCCGCCACCGCCCGCCCGTCAGGCTCACGTGGCCGAGCGACCCGAGCACACGGATACGGCTTCACGGAGGAATGTGCACGAGGTTCGAGATCCCCCTGCTCGTAGACAGCCAGGCGCAGGCGGCGCTGCACGCGCATCTGCCCCTTCTGTGGATCGCCATGGGGCCGCTACTCATGTCGTTCATGCACCAAGGGATTCCAGGATACCAGCCGGTCTCACGTCGCGGTGTCCTCCTTCTCCAGCTTCGATATGCAGCGCGGAGACGCAGGCGTTTCAACGCCACACGGACGAACAGCGTGAGGCGCAGAGGCAGGCGCATTTTCAGCAGGGCTCCCCGGGCGCAGCGGGCGGGTGGCCCTGGTGAACGACCAACGCTGTGGCCGTGGGTCGCCTGCACGGGCGGTCCACTTGCGGCCAGGTGTCCTGCGAGCGTGTATCACGTTTGCAGGCAGTGCAGTGGTTTGGTGGTGGTTGGGACGCGGTCCCGTTCCCGTGGTCGCCATATGGGCGATGTGGGAGGCAGTAGCCTGGCACCTGTCGTGGTGCCCCTTTCAAGTTTGGTGGAGGCATTTCGTGGCCTCGCTTTTGCACCAGCTGCCCGTATGGTGGTCGACTGCTCGACGTTACCCGCCCTTCGTGCATCTTATGACAGCTGGGTCTTATGGGCTCTAGCCTGCGTTTGGTACGTTGGGCTCCTCATCTTGCGCGCCACAGGCGTCTATGCTGGCATGCACCGCGTGCGTGCAGGGGATTGGGTGGCGATGCCCCTTCGGATGGTGGTCGTTTCCTTGGCGTGCTGGTCACAGTGTGTGATCGTCCTCCTCTTCATGGTCCTCGCCTGGCTTTGGGTTTGTGCCGACATCTACGCTGGAGACGTGGCGTGCCACGGCTCCTGTCCCTTGCATTGCCCGCTTGACGCCGGTCACGTTCAACATGGCCGTGGATGGACCGTTCCGACCCTGCGCTGGTCCCAAGTCTTCTTGTTGGGCCGCGTGCACTTGCCCGCTTTGCCCGCCAGGTTGGACAAGCCTCGCTTCGCGGCGCGCTGGGCGCAACTACGACGCAATCTCCGCCTTCATCGCGTCGCGCAAGCCGCCTACATGGCGCTTGTCCTTGCAGTCGTGATCTTCACTGCTGCTGGTAGAAGTACTCGCTTAGCGCACGGGGGGTGGAGAGTCATGGCGTGCTTCTTCGCTTCGCACTCGCCGGCAGCCGCAGCGCATTTCAACCGAATTTTGCGATTTTTTCTGCTTTTGTGCGGAATCTTGTGGGTCGCTGGCAAGATGACCGAGTGTGCGCCTACTTATGGTGTCACATCACCCACACGCAGCGCCTGGGGTTCGTCCCCCTGCACTTCTTGGGAGGCTCAGCAATCCTCAAGGCAATGGGAGCCTGGCTGGGTGGCCAATGTCGCGGAGCAGGATGAGGTCTTGCCGTACACCGTGCTGGACGAGCTTCAACCTCTGGGTGACACGACAGTGACCAAGGACGAGGCAGCGTGGCTCGACACTGAGCTCAATGCCACGTTTGGAGGACATCCTGACTTCAAGGAGGAACACTGGGAGGAAATGCGGAATGTTCTTCGCAGGTGCAAGACCACCTTTGCCAACAGTCCTCACGATCTGAAAGGCTACAAGGGTAAAGCGGAGCACAACACGTTCTCCATCCCTTTCGTAGACGAATCCAAGGCCGCCTACCAGAGACCCAGGAAGTACAGTCCGGGCGAGCAGGAAATCATCGATATTCATTGCAAGGAACTTTTGGAGTATGGCTTCATAGAGCCAGCAGCCAAGCATTGCAGGCATGCGAGCAACGTGGTCGTAGCTGGCAAGAAGGATCACGAGACTGGCCTGTGGACTCAGACGAGGTTCTGCGTGGACCTCAGGGCGGGGTGTCAATGTATCGACACTCCCTCAAAGACAACACGCTGCCGCACCGACCAGAGGAGCTCTACCAGAAGGTGGCGAAGGCTAAGTTCAAGACCACGCTGGATGCCACCAAAGCTTTCCACCAGATTCCCATGGCTACGGAAGAGGACAGGAGCAAGACGGCGTTTTGGTGGAAGAATCAGTTGTACCAATACACCTCGATGCCTTTTGGTGCAGCTGGAGCTACTTCTGCATTCGTAAGAATCATGGACTACGAGTTACGGCACTTGCAGCATTGCACGGTGGCGTACGTCGATGACGTAGTGGTCTATACGGATTCTACGCCTGAGCAGCATTTGAAGGACGTTGAGAGGACGTACTTCGCACCTTGGGGGACGCTGGCATCCGTTTGCATGCAGGCAAGAGTACCTTTGGTGCAGCCACGGTGGACTTTCTGGGCTATCGCATTGGTCACAACTCCATTGGCGCGCAAGAAGCCAAATGCAAGGCCATACAAGAGCTTCCAAGCCCTCAGGACAAGACTGGGCTCCGCTCGATCTTGGGCATGATGAACTACTATAAGGGCCTGGTGGGTGAGCCAGGGGGGCCAAACTACTCTGAGATGGCCCGCCCTCTCAATGACCTGCTCAAGAAGGAGGTCACTGACATCAAGGCAGCCTGGGGGAAGGAGCAAGACCAAGCACTACAAGAACTTAAGGATGCTCTCTGTTCTGGGAGGTGCCTGAGGCCTATCGATTACGACAGACCCCTCATATTGTACACTGATTGGAGCACCTATGGCATTGGCGCAGTGCTGGGCCAGAAGGACGATGATGGGAAGGAATACATTTGTATGGCAATCAGCCGATCTCTGAGTAAAACGGAGAGACAGTACGCCAGCTTCAAAGGGGAGATGCTCGCAGTGGTATGGGCAGTGCGCACACTGAGGCAGTACTTGCATGGAGTCCACTTCACTTTGGTGACCGACCACTCACCGCTCACCACCCTGATGGAGAAGGCTGATCTCCAAGGGCAACACCTACGCTGGGCAATCAGTTTGCAGGAGTTCGACTTCACTGTGAAGTATCGGCCAGGCGCCAAGAACAGCAACGCTGACGTGCCATCTCGCTACCCACTGCCATCCACGACGGATGAGACTGGAGCGAGGCATGAAAGGGAGAAGGTGACTGCGTTACACGCAGGCGTGGGGGATGTCCACGCGAAGGACTTCGGTGACCACTTGTGCTTTATGTTGGCTGGGGATACCTTCCCAGGGGAAGAGGCAGGCCACGCCAGAGGTGCAGGTTGCCAACTACTGCAGGATGGCTGCCATGGAGCAGCTGGGCACAGGACCAGTGCATCGTCTGTTCGATTTGCACTACCACGAGGAATTAGAATGCAATCATGGGGACATGTTCGACACTGACTTGCCCGAGCTGGTGACCGACTCTGGGAGGCTAGCCAGAGCAGCTTGGAAGGCGCTGAGCCTGGTTAGGCCGACGCGAGGCACGCATGGCGAGGGAAGCCCTGCTGTGTACAGCAATGAGTACTTTGAAGGTGAGCGCATCCTGAAGCCCGAGAAGGTCGACACCAGGGTGCTGGGCAGCCGATTCTTCTCGCAAGCTCGGCAGGAAGGCGTGGTGTGCTACGAGCCATGTGGAGGCCTATGTGCTGGGCTAGAAATGTTGCTCCGCAGTGGGATGAAGGTGGATCGCTACCTGTATCAGGACATATCCCCGAGCAGTCGGACAGTGGCCAGAGCCAGGTGTACGGCATTGCTGAGACGATACCCTGACATCATCTCGCCCCATGCAATAGAGCTTGGGGCTTTACCCCAAGATCTGCGCGAAACCACCAGCGCCGAGTTCATACGAGCAGGAGCCCTTCAAGGACGCCAGTGGGTCATGGTATGTGGGTTCCCATGTCAGGATCTCTCCCCTGCTGGAACACTCACAGGCCTGGATGGCAGGCACAGCAAATTATTTTATGAAGTGGTCAGGCTTCTGTCCACACTCCAGCAGCTGCAGCGGCAGAGGCCTCCAGGCTATATCCTGGAAAATGTTTCTCCGTTGTCACACAGACCTGGAACCAAGATCAGGGACGAGGTGTTCCCGTACATTGCCAGCGTCATTGGTAGACCAGTGTCCTTTGATGCAGCACAAGCAGGCGCTTACGCACATCGATTGCGAGCGTATTGGAGCAACTTGTTCCAGAGCCACCAGTTTCGCTCCGTCATGAGCAAGGTGGTGAGACCAGAAGGACGAATTGTATCGTCAATCATATGCAAGGGCTGGCATCCCAGGCCAGTGATAAGGACAGACCGCGCGCCTCACTACGTGGTGAACGTGGTGGGAGAACCATTGAGGGCACTACCCACCATCATGGCGACGCAAGGGTCAAGAGCGTTCAGAAGAGCGAGGATGGGCACCGTGGTGCGCAACCAGGACGGCGAAGACGCCGAGGAAGAATCTCGAGAAGTGAACCTCGAAGAGAAGACGCGAGCCATGGGCTACAGCGCAAGTGAGCTACGCATGGCCGATGGCCTAAACGACGTAGAATTGGCGAGCATTCTGGGTCTGGCCATGGATCGCAGGGCAATGGAACTGCTGATGGCAGTCGCAGAAGCAAGCAGGAAGGGGCTCCCTCACAGCAAGGAATCCCCAGAGGCGGAGAATTCCCCAGGACAGCCCATCGCTGTAGACAACAACTGGGCAGACCACGAGAGGTCGGACCTTCAGCAGAGGCAAGCTTTGCTGGCGGAATGGGTTGAGAATTCGAACGCATACACCCAGCAGGTGGCGAAGACTATGACCCATCGCGACTGGGAGGAGAAGCTGCGGATAATGTGCTCGCAAGGGCAGAAAGGCGCAGAAGGAATTGGAGCCCAGCGACAGAAGGCTGGAACCAAGAAGAAGAAGAAGAACGAGTGGCAGCTCTACACCATGGCGCAGTATCGTCAGAGGCATGAGAACCACTTCGTGAAGGAGGGCGCAACCCCAGCAGCGCACGTGGATCTGCCTGCCTGGAGTCCGCCTGCCAGAGAGTCAGAGATGAGGCTCCCCAGGTTGACGTGTACCACCAGATTCGAGAACCTGATGGCCAGCGTGGCTGAGCAGCAGTCAGACCGTGACAAGCATAGAGACGTACACGATGATGCATGGTGCCTCAGATGGTTGAAGTCCAATGGTGGAGTGAGGTTGCCAGAAGAGGAAGTTCGCCGAGTAAGAAGGCGAGCAGCACGACATCGATGGGACGAGGCCACGGACGAGATCTACATGGTCACCATGTCAGGCAAGGAGGTGAGAATACCTAAGCCTGCTGACCGTCTCGCGTTGGTAAAGGAATACCACTCCAGAACTGGACATTGGGGCATAAGACGTACGCAGCATCTCCTGTGGCAGCGCCATTGGTGGGCCGATCTGAAGAAAGACGTGGAGGCTGTGGTCACCCAGTGTGAGACCTGTCAGCGTGTGAAGACTCATTATGCGAGAGAGGTGGCATGTTTATCCCCCCTTGAGATCGTGTCGTTCATGTATCGCTGGTCGCTGGATTTGGCATGGCCCTCGAGGAGAGAGACCAAGTCTGGCAACAACCGAGTGCTCATCATGACTGAGCACTATACCAGGTTCATAATCTGCGTTCCCATTCCTGACAAGGAGGCGAGCACCATCGCAGCGGCATTCCGCAGTCATGTACTTGCTGTGTTTGGCGCGCCGGCAGAATGCTTGGTGGATGGAGGGAAGGAGTTTGAAGGCGAGTTCAAGCAGCTATGCAGAGACTGCCTGATCGACCGGCGGGTCACCTCGCCAGACTCACCAGAAGGCAATGGGCTTACCGAGAGGGTGGTACGCACTATGAAGTTCTGCTTTAAGAAGCTTGCCTTGGAGAAGGGTCTCGATTATGAATGGGATGAGCAGCTCTGGCCGCTAGTGCTGAGCTATAATGCAGCACGCCAGGAGTCCACGGGGGTTGCGCCGTTCACCATGTTGTTCGCTCAGGAGGCAGTAGTGCCTCCTGATTTGAAACGGGCGCCCAGCATGGATTTTGCTGCTGAGGTCGAAGATGAGAAGGATGCCAGAGTCAAGGACCTCCACCAGAGAGCACAGGTGGTGAGGCGATTGATGGTACACGCTGGTTGCAGCCTGGAGGTCGCACAGCATCGTGATACATTACATTACGAAGGGAGAAGGGGTGGGGGCTACGAGCCTAGTCCACACCAGTTTAAGGTGGGCGATTTCGTCTACATCAGGCAGAAGCCCCGCAGCGGCATGGAAGTCGCGACCAAATCCGCCATCCTGAAGCTGGTCAAGATACAGCGAGATGGTGTGGTGGTGCTTGAGGACGCCACCAAGTTAAGAGAGAAGAGCACCGTGCAGAGCATCGCGCCATGTCACCTACAGGTGAAGGATCAGTATGACTGCAGTGCAGCCGTTCCCAGTAAGCACCTAGCATGTGAAGTTTGCAGGAAGACCGATGGGGAGGCAGAGATGCTGTTGTGTGACGCATGCAACAGGGGGTATCACTTGTGGTGTCTGACCCCAGCACTGGATGGAGTACCAGAAGGCGAGTGGCTATGCCCCATGTGCTCAGGCACGGGGATGCAAGCCGCCAATGCCGAGGTGCAGACCCAGAAAGACGATAGCTCCGGTGCCCTAGAGGACAAATTGGGCATGAAGGAGCAGCAATTGAATGAGAAGCTGTCGGCGGAGATGCGCCTGTTGCCAGCAGACGTGGGTCCTCGTCGGGTGGTGAAGGGAAACAAGTTTCAGCCTTGGCATGCCATTTCATCAAGAGAGATGCTGTTGAAGGAGGAGGACATGTTCTTGGGCATGCCTGATCAGATTGATTGGGGAAGACAGGACAAGCTCTCTGAGGCTGTGCAGATCTTCATGCCAGGGCATTGGAATGAGGGGCATCGCACGGTGCTGAGCAAGAAATATCGGGAACAGAAGGCCATGGCAAGACATCTGAGGGATGCACCTCTTATGCCTGCGCTGGCTGAAGAAGAAGTTGAAAGACGAGGAGAGTTGAGGCACATGACTAAGGCTCAGGTGAGAGAAGCTAGCGCGCTGCAGTGGGGGCTTGAACTGGTTATCACAGTGCCCTCTGAGGTGAGGCGTTTGGCGACAGAGGTGGACTGGAAGTCCGTCGATGGCGTGTGGGACCCGTGGGCAGGCACTGGGGTCATCAGTGAGGTGATGGTAGAGCAATGGCCGCAGTTGAGATTCATGAACAATGACTGGAACTCTCAGTTGGGTTGGTCTGAGGCGCATGATGCACTTCAGCCGGGTAACTATCGCATATGGAAGGAGAAGTATGGTGTCTGTGACGCAGTGGTGACTTCGCCTTGGTTCGCAGCGCTGGATATCGCGTTCCCGTTGGCAGTAATGGCCAGTCGTGTGGTGGCATGTGTCCACGTTCCATCTTACTATTTAACAGACATGACTGAGAGCAGGGCTGCGTACTTCAGACGATTGAGTCAGACAGGACGCTTGCATGTGATTGGGCATCTGGAACATGGACCTATTGGCCGCAGGTGTATGTGGGTCTTGGTGTTCAAGAACCCACTGGTCAGAGCCAGAATGTTACAAGGCGGAGAAGGTGAAGGCATTGGTATGTTCACTTTCAGTTTGGGCAAGTTCATGGCAGATGGTGATACGACCCAGTATGCTGAGCAAGCCCACATTTGAGTCTGTGCTACTGCACGCAGCAGCTACAGATGGGGGATGTTGGAATCTGGGCTTGCATGTAAGAGTTCAGCGTTCGATAACAGGGTATCAGAATTTTAAAAAATTTGTAGCCCTACGAGAATTTTGTAGCCCTATGAGAATTGCTTGATCAGTTGCCGGCACCAGTGGATATTAATGATGCTTATGATCAGTCGCGAGTGTTAAGTTCGTTCGATTCCGAGATTGTACCATCATATGCACGCGTTTGCGACAGCTGTAACAAACGCCGGCTTCTCATGGTACCGCGCCGGGTTTGTTCAGCTGGTGACACGCATGACAGTGGTGACAGCATGACAGGCTTTACGAAGATGACCATCTGTGAGATGCAGACTTGTCAGAGAAGATATAGTCACCATCAGGTGACCAGGGAATGATAAGACGAAGATGGCAGTGACTCCTTTGCCGCTGACGTGTCAGTCAGAATGCGGTAAACGGTAACATTGTTAGAGCTGGCATGGGATAATGACTTTCCATTGGCCAGATGAAGATTTAAGGGCTAGAACCCGTTACAGTTTTGGGAAATGTGACAGGACATTGAGATATAAGTAGACTCTGACCGAAGGTCAGGCTAGTGGACTCATTATTGTTTTGCCTTCGCAAGTACTAGGTGGCTGTTCGCGTGCCAGTGCTAGAGTGCTAAGACAGTTCTGCTCACAGCTTTTGTACACACAATAATTCGTATTTTGTGATATAATATCAATTTTGATGGATATATTTTACTGCTGTTTTCATACTTTTTCATGTTGGAATCTGGGCTTGCATGTAAGAGTTCAGCGTTCGATAACAGGGTATCAGAATTTTAAAAATTTTGTAGCCCTACGAGAATTTTGTAGCCCTATGAGAATTGCTTGATCAGTTGCCGGCACCAGTGGATATTAATGATGCTTATGATCAGTCGCGAGTGTTAAGTTCGTTCGATTCCGAGATTGTACCATCATATGCACGCGTTTGCGACATCTCGCTTAAAGCGGTAGTCCGTTGTTCGAAAACGCAGATCCGTCGTGTACCCAACCAATCATTGGGTATTGTACATACGAGCGAAATCGGTGACGACAGTTCTGGTCATGATGACACAGTGTTAACGCGGCGAAGACCACGGTACGCGTGGGTGCATGCGTATACGCTCTTGTATACGATATGATGTGTGGCGCCATGAATTTCTTTTTTATTCTCCGATTGATGTGTGATACGGTCTGCGATTGATCGTTCGATCGAAGGAGGGGGACATCTGAGCCGCTATCTGAACGATCCGCTTGAACACCTTTCGCGTTACTCACCGTGAAACTCCCGTTTCAACGGTGTTAATTAATGAACATATTATGAACACCCGCACTATCTTAACACCAAAATATACTTCATATAACATAGTTCAGACGCTAGGAAGCTTGGCCGTTCAGAATTGGTCGGATCTCGAGATCCCCGCTTCGCGAGTGGCGAGGAGCGGTATGCGGCATTCTCAAAACGGCATTCCCTTGGTGTTCTTATAGGGTGTTGAATTTCCAAGAAATTGGCCCGGAAAACGTTTGGGGTTTTTGACCCAAAGCCCAAAGCCCAAAGCCCAAAGCCCAAAG
>LGRX02010568.1:15882-28818 GCA_001247695.2 Cymbomonas tetramitiformis
CACCCTATTACCAAGGAAGCGCTTCCAAATACTTAAAAGAATTTAACCAACATATATTTAAGGTTATGCATGCGCAGATTCGCTTCGTCGTCATCTCATTCCCGTCATGGCTCGAGCACCGGGGCACCCGCGGGATGGCGCCGATGCCATGTACTAAATACGCAAAAAAAAATAAACATATAGTGGGCTCAATAAGAGACCTTGAATCACTTTTTGCTACGTTGCATCAAATGACCGAGAATCGGATCATGCGAGAACGATATCGGTCGTTAACACTGTAGATCAATTCGAATCATTCACCGTTTGCAGCAGGGTGAATAAGGAAAGCAATCGCCTCCCTCTGCATAAGCCCTAACTGCCTTCCCCATTGAGTTGAAAATCAGAATTGAGCAGGTAGGGCATTTGCGTGCAAACACGAGGAACAGCGCACGTGGGGCGGCCTAAAAAATCGGACAGAAAGAACTGTTTTCCAGTGGAGATAATTATAGATGTTGTAGTATTCACTCTGGCTTACCACCACGCATTGTGCGATTCGTGCCAAGCAACAGAGGCATCCGATTGGTAAATCAGACCGTGATAATCACGACGCGTGTCCCGGCGCGACGGGGCATACAAGGCTACACACGAAGCGATTCACAGCGTGAAACACACATACGTGTAAGTATGAGCGAAGGTCGCTGCATACACAGACTATATCAGCATGCACCACGTGATTATCCGCACATGCTTGGTAATGCATGCTGCGTTACGAACACATGCATGTATGCAGCTGGCTCGCTCGATAACGCGTACCCTTGGAAAATAACGTCTCAAAGCCGAACTTGTGCGTGGTCGTCAGGAACGGATCGTTCACCGCGCGTGCGTACATACAATACTTGCAACATTCTAGCAATAGCCGCACTGACCACTTACAAACAAGTCGTGACTTTGTGTACGATAGGTGTATTGTATCCGTGCTGTCCTGAGCTGAGCTTTGGATGCAGCTGGCTCGTTTGCACACGAGGATGCTACTGGGTTGCATGCATTGATGGAAGAATATATAGCTCATAGAAGCCATGGCTGTTCACGTCATCACGTCGCATCAAACGTATTGCAAACGTTCCGTACGTGCATGCCGTTGTTAAACCGTGTTCTGTCTTGCTTTTTCGAGTGTACTGTATATATAATTTCCGACTTCATACAGGACCTCGGATCTTCCGGATGCAATGCATGTAGATAATCAACCCGGTATCTTCGCAACACGTTGTCGCAATACACCATCACGTACCTATCCTAGGTAGCGTGTCATACCATTTATGACCAAGGGTTAGAATCATATCATGCATGTAACATAATTATCAACCGTCGTGTGCCATCACGTATCAGGACTGTCACCGTAAGTTACAGTGACACCATGTGTTCTTGATGGAACTTTCATTAGGCGATCGTACTAGAAGTATTCAGTCTCTTCCATCCTGAATCTCTGAAAACGTTTATTATGCCTCCGCCGCCTTGGGGATGGGACCATATCGGTTCCTGCCCTCGATACGTTGTATAAACTTCCATACTAGCATATACATTCGATCGGGTGAAAAGCCTTTTGCCTGTACACAATATATATATATATATATATATATAACTCACCAACATTTCGCAGGAATCCTGCAAAGTGCGTGTTAATTCTATATATGCGTATAACTTCCCCCAATATGTTCAACACGGTTGCGTGTTGCAAGCTTGCAACTCATGCAAACATATGCAAAAGTGCATACGGAAGCGAGACATCATCAAGGCGACCCACGCGCAACCGATTGCACTGTTCCAATCATAGATGTGTCGCTGTCATCCGAACCGGTATGTACATTGCTCACAATCATCGATCAGCACGCACCCGACAACCTCGCGCGCTCATACATGCACCACGCCGAGCGTGTCGCAAGGGACGCTACCGCAATAAACAGTCTTCCGACATCCCGAAAAGGTATCACAGAAACTTGTCAAAGATGATAACTTCTAGAGGGAATATCAATTTGACATACGAGACAAGAATTTACCACTTGAAACCTTGCATGCCCATTTGGTTGCATTAAACTCATATACCTACTTCGGTCGTTGCGGTCGTTCTGCTGGATGGCGGAATAGGTAGGCCGAGGTCATACATACATGGGCTCGTTTGGTCGTTATATGTAATCGCATAAAAATAGTTTGCAGCGCAGGCGGCTTTGCTAGCATCCCATCGTGGCCACAGCCCGCATGGCCGATCGAATATCGCGTACTGGAAAAATCGCCCTCGGAAAAACTTTCAGGAATATTCCCTCTTTATTTCGGCATATTCCGGAACTTTAGGGAATATTCCCTAGAAATCCTCGGCGCCTTTGGTGGGCAATACTCCTCGTGGCATGCATATTTTCTTTTAATACGTCGAAGATGGCAAATTTAATGTGTATTGCATGTGAAATTTTGATGCGTGAGTGAATCTCGCCATTCCGGCTAAACATGATTAAAGTACTGATATGAATACCCAAGCTTAACTTCATAATGCTGTTGATACTACCTACACTTCACGTATCAAGTTTGCATGGGGTCACAAAAAGAAACACGGCATGAAAACGGTTACGAAATGATAGCATGTGATCAATTATGAAGTGTCACTTCGTGCGTTATTCGAAATTATCACATATCATGATAGAAGTAACAATATGTGCTTACTAACTTCTAAGTGCGTACTAGCTTCTAAGTATTGTTGGGAATACCCACGGTGCGTGCACAAAGATGAAATTGTCAACTATTACATCACCAATGAAGGCATACGTGAAACCGTCAGAGTCACCTAGACCTACGTGTAAGCGATCAATGGATAAGGTATGGACATACACACAGATGCCAATTGAAATGAACGTTGTTAGAAAACAACAAGTATGCACTCGAAGCAATGGACAGTGAGCATGCGACTCGCAAGATAATTACACATTTCACTGCAGAGATGTCGATAAAACAGATTGTGCTCTAATAATTTGAACTCACGTTGCACACAGATAAAAACGTTACATTTACTATTACATAAACTAGAGCATGAAACCGCCAGGTCTAATTCTACGTTTGCGTGTTATGAAAACACGTTCATTCACAACAAATCAAATCCGATCCAAACAGCCGTGTCATAGCTCATTTACAGAGTGCCTGCAAAGTAGACAAACGCAGTCGGGCAGAGCGTTGGGGATTGAACCCAAGCCGAATATTATCTTCGAACTTCGTCGCCCTCGTTCGCAAGGGCAGCCGAATTACTATCTATAAAAAGCAAGTGAAAATAAGGCAGATAGGCGCAGTGGATCCCTGCAGACGATCCCTAGCATGCGTGAACTCAATCAGAGCGTCGAGGATATGACCCAAGAGGAGTATACTCAAGCTTCGCGCTCGTGTGCACGGCTGAAGGCAGGGTATGCTGGAAAGGCCAGTCAACGAAGACGCGGCTGATTCCTGCAAACACAACACAGCGTCCAGTCAAAGCGTTGGGATAGGACCCAGGCCGAGGACAGTAATTCCGTTCGGAGTTCGCCCCCATGTGACTTGCAAGGACTGCGAACGCTGAACTAGTCAGCCATGCGACTTCTCAATCTGCACAGCTCCCTGCACGCACGCTGCGGTGTGCAGACTTGTCGGGCACCCCTGACATGCGCCCGGCGCACATGAGTTTTAAAACATCACATGTTGTTAAAAAAACGCTACAGGCAAGCAACACAGGAACCCCGCCAAAACAAGAATCAAATAACGCAAATGTTCTGCCCTGCTAGCCGTGCGCCGCTGTCAAATGTGAAGGTAGAAATGGATGAGATTGTTTGCAATTTTATTCAGCGTTAGGCCAAATACACTCTTAGCGATGGCGATGGCACTGGCGTCGTGGCTCGTGCGATTGTCGTGGGCGGGTCGTCCCAACCACCCTTCGACAACCTGCTCGTCCCAGCCTCGTCCCAGCCTACAGATAATTAAGCGGTAGTCGTCCCAGCCTCGTCCCAGCCTCGATAAATGGATTTAGAATGCAGCTCGTAGCTCGTTGGATCTTTGAAATACCCGAGGAATATTTTGAAGTCGTCGGGCAAACTCATAACAAGTCCTATATATATAACGCTTTAAATTCGGGCTGCCATTCTTGGCAGAGTTAACAGTGCCCCGCGCCAGCCCTCGTCCTGTCGTCCCAGCCTGAGCCTCGTACCGATGGTTCTACTGTATACAGTGACACAAGAGTACTGTATTCGACTGGACCGCGGCGTGTGTCGCAGCGAGCCTGTTCGCCTTTTTTGACCCCCCTCCCTTCCGAAATTACGAGTCCTACGCCAATCGTCCCCAGGTTCAGAATTTTTGCACGAGCGCCTGGCTGGCGCCAAGCCCCAAGAATCGCCAACTAGGCGCCACCACACACACCACCTTTTTCGGACCGAAGGCCGACCCCCCCCAACCCCGCCCAAAGGCCCCATATACAACCCGTTTTTGAGAGGAAAAAGTTGGCCTTCGGCCAAAGCCCACCGAGCCCAACACCTTTAGCGGGGACCAACGCCCACCCCCACATTCCTGGAGCATAAAGGCCCAACGCCCTCCCCACCTATTATTACGCCCATCCTTTACATTCATTTTGTTCACTGCTGGACATATAAAAAGTTCCCGACCGGATTTATATATCCAGAATGCAGGCCAAGTCACCTGAGATAGCCGTGACCTGAACACCCTAAATATGAGTCTACAAATCAAATGAGTCTCTTCACTGTTCAGAGAAACAATTCTGAAGTCATCTTATTATACGACTTACTCATCGTATGCCACCGGGTATAGGCAATACTATGAGATGTAGCTGGCGAATCCGATGTAGGACAACCAATGTTCAGGCCTAGTCGTTATATATATCATTACAGAGGCCCGATTCATCAGACTTGAACACACAATGCCAATTTCACCAATCATCGGTGTTACTGTGAACGCTTTTGAGGCACAATGCCATCGCAAAGTGTTACCGTTGGGTTCACGTAGATTAGTCTGGCATGCATTTCATTGGTTGAAACAGGACATGCCAGGACAATCCATATACATTGGCTTTCACAATACCATCCACATAAAAATTCTCCGCATGAATGGCATACATCCTATTGCCTGTGCACTTGATTCGCCCCGGATTGTGCTATAGGCCCGCAAACCCAGTCACACTTGCCATTTCACCGCCAGAGCCCCATTATGAATGCTGTATCGAAACTTAAAACCCAGCCTACTCCTTAGCACAATACTCCTCCAGGGTTTCATCAAGCATCTCTTTGTCAAATTCAGAAGTAAACACACAACCTCCAAGCTCTCCTGTCAGAAGAATAAGCCGCAGAACACCATTGGCCACCTTCTTATCCACGGCCATGGTTGCCATAAAGTCCTCCTTCCCAAGCCCTGTGGGATGCATTTCCCCCAAACCTGCTTCTCATCTTGCCAAACACAAACGGCTCTGAAACGAGTATGTTGCCCCAACCATATACCGCCGCATACCTTGGGGCAAGGTGCCCACATACTGTCTCCCCAAACTCGCTGGACACAATGGTATGTGAAGCAATGATTTTTCAGATCAAGATGATCAGCCAGATCTGCCGAATGACATTCTTCAACTGCCACATGTCCTTATTGCACTGGTCATCGCCAGACCAACAATGCATATTATACCCATCCATATGATGCAACCACCCCACCAGACACAGTTGCCATAATGGCATGCTGTCACCATCGTAGCACCGTTCTGCACTTCACGCCAATCACAATATCACACCACTGCAAACATCACAGCCTGGTAGTCGTGCATGTCAAATGATATGAGATAGGCAGATGATCCTTCGGTGAATAGGCACGGCACCTTCTGGCAACGTAGTGGGCAGTTGTGCGCGCTTCAGCAGGTCGATGGTGCGTTTCTCCAGCTCGGGCGTGATCCAGCCCTGCAGCATATCCAGAACACAGATGTCCAATCGGCCGTCTAAGGAGGCACACGCTTCCTCAAAAGGAGCCTCCTGTAGGTATAAAAATGAAATGTAAAGGTATAAAAATGACACTATGGGGCAGCACGTGGGGAGGTGCCAAGGAAGGGGAGCAAGCGTGCGGTTGACGCCAGAATGGGGCAGGGCAGGGTAGGGTGGGACATCAGGGGCAGGGTAGGGGTGGGATTGACTGTGGCAGGGTAGGGTGGGATTGATCAGTGTGTAGTGGGATTGATCAGGGCAGGGTAGGGTGGGATTGATCAGGGCAGGATAGGGTGGGATTGATCAGGGCAGGTAGGTGATTGACTGTGGCAGAGATAGGGTGGGATTGATCGGGCAGGGTAGGGTGGGATTGATCAGGGCAGGGTAGGTGGGATTGATCAGGGCAGGGTAGGTGATTGATCAGGCAAGCTAGGTGGAATGGATCAGGTGATAGGGTGAGATTAATCAGGTAGGGTAGGTGGATGATCAGGCAGGATAGTGATTGATCAGGCATAGTGGACTGATCAGCAGGTAGGGTGGGATTGATCAGGGGCAGTGGGTAGGACTGATCAGGGCAGGTAGGACTGATCTGTGGTGGTAGTGGGATTGATCAGGGCAGGGGTAGGTGGGATTTGATCAGGCAGGATAGGGGTAGGGATTGACTGTGCTAGGTAGGTGGGACATCAGGCAGGGTAGGGTGGGAATATTTAGGCAGGATAGGGTGGGGATTGATCAGGGCAGGGTGTGTGGGATTGATCAGGCAGGACAGGGAGCAGCTGGAGGATGAGGATGCAGGCAAAAGAGAGGGCGACTGAATGAGACATGCCAATGAGGAGAGGAGCGGGCAGACCAAGAGAGACAGCTAACCAAAAATGTGTGAGAAGATGTGAGGCACGTACGAGGCGGCGGGACATATCGGCAGCCATACACATTCCCACCGACACAGCCTCGCCATGCAGCCACTCTCCATATCCGAGATTGGTCTCCACCGCGTGGCCGAACGTGTGACCGAGGTTCAGGGTGGCTCGAACCCCCGCCTCTCTCTCGTCTGCTGCTACCACCTGCATCCACACTCACCGCCCTTCGTCTGGTGATCTCATCGACGGCAGTCCATTGCCCAGCGGCTTCATCTGTTTGCTCAACCAGCCGCAGCCCATGCTACAACGTCGCTTCATGCCATCCCTCAAAATAAATTTCACATATCCAATGGCATCCCTTCGTATCGGCCCCAAGAATCCAACGGCATCCCTTTGCGGCAACTTTCATTACCGGCTTTGCTGCAAAGTTGGGGCGGTCCACAGCTTAAAAGCACATAAAGTGGAAGAGCGTACGGCAGCTCGGAATAGGTCTGCTCAGATAAAGCCGGCGTTTCCAGGCAACCAAGTCTACTAAAGCAATGGCTCAAACGATAGACGCGGTCGGGCGATGGCTCAAATGATGAGAGGTACTCAAGCATTGACTCAGACAACTGGACATACTCGAGCTGGGCGAAGACAACTACATGTAGACGAGCCATAATCGAAACTAATTTTGGTTAAATTGGAGCCTGCGGAATTTTAGAGGTTTCTGTGCCGGTAGATCGATCAGAGTTTCCTGAGCCGTTAGATCAAAATCAGCAGCTGAGTTAGATCTAAAGGCTTTACACACGACAGTATTTAGGAGTTCCGCCCGTGGGAATCCGCAGCTCTGTTCTTTTGCCTTCGCAAAAGAACTTCACAAGAAATTTTTCCTCGCGGAGAAATTCTTAGTGCGGCACACTGCAAAAAAATTTACCCCACATTTTAACGTTACTGTGGAAGTTTAAACCCTTGACGACTTACTACAATGAGCGATCAAGAAGGTGAGCAAGGCGCGTCGGAGAACAATGCTGGCGCGGCTGGACAACCGGCTGCGAAGTCCGGGATGGAAGTCCTGTTGGAGCAACAGGGCGAAATGATGAAGCTCATGATGAAGCAGATGGTGACTCTCGCAGCGAGAGTTGAAGTCGCGGAGGAGGCGGCAGCGAAAGCCGTTTCGCAGGCTGGTGGTTCCGCTCAGAGCGGAGACGCGGAGTTGGAGGCATTAAAAAAGCTCCCGTATGTCCCACACGTTGAAGGGAATCCGTTCCCTGCGAGACCTGCGACACTGGAGACTGACATGCCGCAGATGTACGACCTGTACAACGACAAGACCTACGACGCCCTCTCCAAACGCACCAACTCGTCCATGCGTTACGAGCAGTTGGTGCTTGCCCCTGCGCTGTCGTACATGCACGATGCGATTGCGTTTTCCGAGGTGACCTTGGACTGGTGTCAAGATGAAAAGGATCCCCCAACGGTGGAGGAATTGAGTGAGCGCGTTTTCGCAGCGCACAACACGTTTAAGGGCGTTTTTTCGCTCCTGAACAACCGTTACACCATGTTGCAGCTCAGAGCGAGCATGGAGTCTGACGCAACGTCGCACGGCGGAGCTGAGGCGTTGCGGGCGAAGTTGGCTTTCATCGAGGAGAAGGTGTACGCAGGCAGCGACGGGTTGGTGAGCGACTCAATGCTCACGAAGTGGTTGAAGGAATTCGACACCACGAAGGCGAAGGCCGTGATGAACACGCACGCCAAGGCCAGCGCCAAAGTTTCGACTTTTCGTGACCGTCAAGGAGGCAAGGGCAAAGGCGCTGGAAAAGGTGAAGGTGGCCGCGGCAGCGGCAAGGGAGGTAAAGGGTCAGGGCTTGGGCGAGGCGCCCAAGCCCAGACCTAACTTTCCGATCACGGAAAGGTTGGACGCCTTCCGCCCCTCGGGGCGTTCAACGGAAAGAGCCCACCCTGCAGGAAAGGGTGCGGAGCAGAAGGGGGGCATGGCGCGCAGCTGGCGCGAACTCAGAGGTGATGCAGTGGATCAGCAAAGGGGCAAGGATGCGATGGGTCGACAAGGCGCCTCTGCCTTTCGATCACGGAGTGTCGTTGGGCGACGCCACCCCTCCGCAGCTGGAGTGGATGGCCGCAGAGACCGAGCGGTGTCTCAGAACGGGCGCATGGGTGCGAGCGAGGAGGCGACGACACGTATCCCGAGTGTTCCTGGTGCCGAAGCCGGGGACGAACAAGTGGCGTCTAGTGATGGACTTCCGCTGGTTGAACGCTCACTGCGTGAAATCTCGCTGCAAGATGGAGACGTTGAAGAAGCTGCGTCGGCTCGCCAAGCCGAACGACTGGTGCTTCAGCTTCGACCTCCAGGACAGTTACCACGTCGTGGGGATCGACCCCGCCTTCCAGGAGTACATGCAGTTCGACGTGCGGGGGGAATTATTCCAGTGCGGCGCCCTTCCCTTCGGCTGGAACGACTCGCCACGAATCTTCGTCAAGGTCATGAAGGTGCTCGTGGAGTGCCTTCATTCTCCGAGATCCGCGGAGGATCGGCGGGAAGTGCGGAAGCTGCAAAGCGGAAGCAAGGTGCGACGACGTTGGGCAGTTCGCAGACGAGCTGGAGGATGCGGCCGCGAGGAGCATCAGCAGGGGGCGCAGGTGCTCCCTTACATGGACGACTTACTGTTGCTCCTAAGCAGCAGGATCGAGGCGCTCAGGGCGCGCGAGCTGACATCTCGGGTCTTGGTGAGACTCGGATTGTCGCGCAACGAGAAAAAGGGGCAATGGGAGCCGACGCAGCTGGTGGAGCACCTCGGGCTCGAGGTGGACCTCAAGGCGGGACAGTTCCGCGTGACACTGGCAAGGCTGCAGAAGATTCACCTGCAGTCCAAGGCGCTTCTCAGCGAGGCGTCGCGACAGCGGAGGTGGCTCCCAGCTCGGAAGCTGGCAGCGTTCACGGGGCTCTGCCAGTCTGTGTATCTGGCAGTCCCTCCGGCGAGATTGTATCTCAGGGAGCTCCACTTCGTGCTCTCCACGAGGCGGGGATGGGGCGCGAAGGTGAAGCTCACACGGCAGGCGTGGAGCGACATCGAGTGGTGGCTCAGGCTGCCGGCTCAGAGCTGGTGGAACGGTCGCAAGATCCGGCGCAGCCCCACGAGAGCGAAGGTGCACACCGACGCGTCTCTGTTCGCATGGGGTGGGGTGCTGAACCTCAAGCACGCGGCAAGAGGATTCTGGTCCGACGAGCTACGGCATCTACACATCACGCACCTGGAGTTGGAGGCCGTGTACAAGACGGTGCAATCCTTCCTGAGAGAGCTCACCGGCAAGGTGGTGCGCCTCTACTGCGACAACCAGGCGGTGGTGGCCATGCTCTCGCACTTCACGTCGCGCAACCCGGAGCTGATGCGGCGGATGCGGCGCCTGTGGATCCTGCTGGACTTAAACGACATCGAGCTCCAGGCGAGGTACATCAGAAGCGAGGCAAACGAGTGGGCCGACCGCTTGTCTCGGGACCGGGACCTGGACGACTGGCGGCTGAACCGCAGGTGGTTTCAGTGGGCGGAGCGGAATGGCACCAGCACACCGTGGACCGCTTCGCCTCGGAGCTCTCCGCCCAGCTGCCGCGCTACTACGCACAGTGGCACGACCCGGGGTGCGAGGGCGTGGACTCTTTGGCCTTTTCCTGGCTAGGAGAGGTCAATTGGGTCAACCCCCCGTGGTCCCTCCTCGACGAGGTGGCGCACAAGCTGCGGGAGGAGAAGTGCGCCGCCACGGTGGTGGCGCCCTACTGGCCGGGGCAGATGTGGTTCCAGCAGCTGGAGGCCATGGCCGACGAGGTGGTGATCTTGCCCCGGGGCAGGGACCTCTTTACTCCCAGCCGGCTGGGAGGGTCCGAGCTGCTCGGGGCCTCAAGCTGGGACGGCATCATGTTCCGCATCTCCGCCTCCCGGTGAGCCATTACCTGCAGGATGGGAGGCGGGCAGCCGGGCAGGCGCCGCAGGCGGGGCTGGCGAGTGGCCTCAAGGTGAAGGTGTACTGGCCCCAGGATGATGCCTGGTACACCGGCACCGTGGGTGACACGGGGTCGGACGGCCTAACCCACATTCCCTACGAGGATGGAGACAAGGAGGACCTGGACATGAGCAAGGAGAGGTATGAGGTGCTCCCGGCAGCGGTGCAGGAGGTGACTGGCTGGGATGCGGCGCTTCAGGAGCGTTGGAGAGGAGAGCTGGGGGACAGCTCCCTCACTGAGCTGGCAGTGCAGATGCAAGGGGCAGCATTGGGCGGCAAGACGGTGGGCAACTACCGGCCGAAGGCTCGGGCCTTCATGGCGTCCTGTGAGGCGGAGGGCAGGCAGTGGCTTCCGGCAACGGGGGCCACGGTGAGGCTGTACATTGCTCACATGCTGGACAAGGGCACGGTGCAGGCGTCCAACATGCAACCCTACCTATCCGCCATCAACAACTACCACGAGGACATGGGGTTCCCCGGGCCTGCCAGGGGCCGGGCGATCTCCAGAGCAGTGAAGGGCATGGCCCGCCTCCAGGTGCAGGCGGCTGAAGCCGCGGGTGAGGAGCAGACGGTGCGGACCTGGCTGCCTGCCAGGCATGTCTCGGCGGTGCATGCGCACGGGCTGGGGCTGGAGCCGGTGGGCCGGGCAGCTACGGAGCTGCTCAGGGCGTGCACCTACGTGGTGTTTGCCTTCGTCACCTTCGGCCGGCCGGAGACGGGCGTCTCCATGCGCAGGGAGCACATCAGCATCACAGGTGATGACATCTCCGTGGTTCTCCACAAGGAGAAAGGCAGGGGGCACGTGCGCCTCAGGAGGAGGCTCACCATTCCCGCAGCGGGGGTGGCGGGGCTTGTGCAGCTCCTACAACACTGGCAGCAGGTGCGGGATGCCAGTTGGGGGCAGCGCCCGGTGACGGGCTCAGAGGTGCAGGGCAGCTACTGGAGGCTGCTGTGGGAGCAAGGAAAGCTCCAGTCGGCGCAAGCTAATGGCTGGGTGCAGTTGGCATTGGGGAGGCTGGGGTGTGTCCCTCCGGAAGGGGGACACTTCTCTGGCCACAGCACCCGCAAGGGGGCTTGTACCTGTGCCAGGGCTGTGGGCGCGGCGCTTGAGAAGTGCTGCTTCCTGGGCGGCTGGTCTCAGCTGTCCTCTGCCATCCACTCCTACATTGACCCGGCAGCTGTTCCCGACGAGCACATGGAGAAGTACTTCGGGTGGACCACTCCGAGATGGCGACAGCAGCAGCAGCGGCAGCCTGGCACAGAGCAGTGTGCCTAATGATCTCTGTTACATGGCAATGAGATGTGAAGAGCAAAAGAAATGGTTAAATTGGAGCCTGCGGAATTTTAGAGGTTTCTGTGCCGGTAGATCGATCAGAGTTTCCTGAGCCGTTAGATCAAAATCAGCAGCTGAGTTAGATCTAAAGGCTTTACACACGACAGTATTTAGGAGTTCCGCCCGTGGGAATCCGCAGCTCTGTTCTTTTGCCTTCCCTACCCACCCAACCCGGAAGACTCTAAACATTTTGCCTCAGAAGCTGTGCATCAGCCTAAAAAGCATGTGAAGCTGTGAATCAGCCTAGAGAAGACATTCCAAAAAGAGATTTTCTCTCACACACTTAAAAGCATGTAAGAAGAAAGCTATTTTTTAATGAAATGCTATGCAGTGTGCCTGTTGGCGATGAGATGTGAAGAGCAAAAGAAATGGACATGAAATATGAGGCTCATTAATGATTGGACCGCTCACCAATGGCCGTCAGGGCCACGTGGCATATGTTAAGGATTGAAGGAAACAGTGTCCCTGCCGGGAAGCCCTATTTACAGTGCCCTTCCGCCAGAGGGCAAGAGGAGGGGATGCCTCGGCCTTGTTGATGCAGCTCCGCTCAACGGCATAGATGAGCGTGTCAGGGTCCTTATTGAGCAACTTCTCCATGTTTTCTTCCTGCAGGGGGGGCATCGAGGGTCAAGAGAGAATGAGAAGATGCACACCCCAGCTCCGCAAACATCAGCACACACAGAAGGGCAGAAAGCAATCGAAATATGAAAATGTGCCAAACAGGAATAAGCAATGAATCATGTGGTAAGGTGTAGAAAAGGTGGGGAAAGGCGGGGCAAGCAGTGGAGGGTGCGGAGAG
>LGRX02010568.1:31219-55689 GCA_001247695.2 Cymbomonas tetramitiformis
TAGCGGAGGGCACAGAAAGGCGGGGGGCAAGTAGTGGAGGGCGCAAAAAGGGCAGGACAAAACTCCAGGACTTGGCGTGGACTCCCTGAATGTGATAAAGACGCACGCGGGAGGCACACGTGGGAGGTGCCCTCGAGATGCCAGCAGGTGGCACACAAGAGAGGCACCTGCCAGACGAAAAATTCCGCATCCTTGATTAGGCCATACTTCACGACCTCGGCGATCCCCGAAGCGTGCTCCTTCAGTGGCAGCGTGTCCAGTGTGGAGGTGTCGATCATCACGCACTGAGGCTGGTAGAAAGCACCCTGATCGAGCCACAGCTCCAGAATTCTCCAAAGTCGTGGTCACTTCGGCCACACAAAGCCCTACAGCTCTGTGGGGTGCAGCGGCGGACACGCAAACACTATGAGATGCAGTGGCAGGCAGGCAAGCCCTGTGGGGTGCAGCGGCGGACACGCAAACACTATGACGTGTAGTGGCGGATATTTTTGGGTGGGCAAGCCCTGTGGGGTGCAATAGCAGGTATGGTTAAAGAGGCAAACGCTGTAAGGTGCATCGGCATATATTGTTGGGCCCATGACGAAAGCAAGCCTCACAGGCTCCTTTGAACGGCATCAATTCACAGGTCCCTCGACCAACCCGTCAATCTGGTGAAGGGAATACTTCAGACCGACTAGAGTATGCCGGGTTGATGCAGCTTTGAAAGCATGATGGAACTGCAGGTTTTCTGTCGTTTCCAACATTCTCTCGAGCGGAGTTAGGTTGGCCATCGGGTACGCACGATCATATTTTTACCCAGAGGATGATTGACACCGGTTTTCCCCCCAACCGACGAGTCCACCATCGCCATCAAGGTTGTTGGAACCTGCAGTCAAATACAAAGTGAGCGCACCTCAGCTCGACTGTTGGGAGAGCGCGTGAACTCAACTTGCGCGCGCGTGCCTCGCCTCAGGCAGCAAAACCCGGGGAGTATTCGCCACACTAAGCGCTCGGAAGCAATCAGCACCCAACAAGGAAATCTGAGCTTCACTCCTTGCAAAAGAACTTGCTCCAGGCGTACGAGCGAGACGGCGTGCACAAGGGAAGGTTGTCTGAAAGCGGGACGTGGCTCAACCTGCACGAAGTTCACTCCCCGTTGATACGAGGCAGCCGCGTATCCAGTCATGTCACCAATAACACCGCCTCCGAGTGCAAGAAACGTGGTTTTGCGGTCTAGCCGGCACTGCAGAGCCTTATCGTATACCTGCGTTCGGGAGCGACGCCAAACACGTCAACCGGTGCACCCTTGCTTTGTCGGGCACTCCAATTTGTCTCGGAAACTGCACTGCCCGCAGCAGTACACAACGATGCGCTGCTCTAAATAACAGGTTTTCGCGCGAGGCGATAGAGAGAAGGGGCCGAGCACGCGCATAAGACGGGGCAAATTGTGATAAGCGCGCCAATGAGGACAGCGTCTGATTGCAGAGGAGATACGTAGTCCGTGAGTGCGAGGCTTCACATATTACAGCACCCGTGTGCGCAGACCACTAGATATGTTGAAGAACAAGCTGCAGGCGCTGGCATGCTGATGGGAGAGGAAGGGGAGAGATAAGCTCTGTGGGCGAAACAAAATAGTGCGAGAGTGGGTGCAAGGTGAAGGTAGGATGGCAGAAGGAGTAGTGAGTGATGGTTGTCGGGCTATGCTCCAAGCAGTGAGAGTGTGCTGCCGGCGCACCATCATAAGAGTTTCCATATTCTTATATTCCTCCCCATCAGGGAGAATCACACTTTCGACCCTTAGACCTTCTTCCTCTTTTAGTGCGTCGATACACCTACGAAGCCGGCAAAAAACACGGTCTTATTGTGGGAATAAACACTGGCCAGTGGGAACGGGGCTGGAAACCGCAAACAGAGACATGCCTAAGTCGTCTGATAATTAAACCAAGTTGCTGTACGTCCAGCTCATAGCTTGTAAGTTTTGTCTGCACAAAGTAGACGCAGATTCGGGGAGGTTGCAGCTATTTATCGACAGCGTACACCGACGTGTGTGAGATATTCACAGGGGGTGTAGCCGCATGAAACACCTGTCCAGGTATAAGGGCGCTATGGTTTCGTTGGTGACGATAAGCACAGAACTACCGGATATGTGTTTCTTCAATAGCTCTCCCCAAGGGAGATCGTTTCCTATGTAAATTGGGTAGCTACGGTCTCCGAGGTCGACGTCCACAATAGCTTCAGCCTCTGTTGCGGCACTCGCCGCTAGGGACACTGACTTTGCTGTCGTAGAGTTTCGGTTACACCCAGCGTTTCCGCCGAATGTCTGAAGCCCCGGGCCACTCCTTGAACTGCTCCTACGCGCGAGCATTACAGGTGCACTGGATTTCGCGCGGAAGATCGTCTCAGGGGACTTTATTTGCGCCTTCGTGGAACTGTGCTGCAATCTCTTTCCATCCTTTGATATTTTGGATACTACTGAAACGCGAAGGACGTTCATTACGACAATGTGGGAGAGCTTCAACAGCTCCGATTCTGCTCACTCCTTCGTGTCTTCGAAGAATTCTTGAGTACAATCCGGAGATCTTATCGATATCATTCGATTGATTCATTGTCGTTTTTTCACGTTTTTCGACATCACGTTCATCCGTTGCGTCTGCGTCGACGCAACGGCGACACGTCTGCGTCTGCGTCTGCGTCTGCGTCTGCGTCTGTCGCTCGGCTGTCGATCTCGTGTTCTCGTCCCCGAGGGCCGTGCCGGTGCGGTGCTCGGTCGTCGGTGCCGAGCTGGGTATGGGGCTGGGGGCTCGGCCGTGGTGTGTGGACCATTTTCGATTTTGATTTTACATTGATTACACTTCTCCCTCTTTTTTCTCTCTTTTTTTTCTCCTTTTTCTCCCCTTCCCCCTTTTCTCTCTCCTTTTCTCCCCCTTTTTCTCCCCTTCTCCCCTTCTCCCCCTTTCTCCCCCTTTCCCTCTTCTCCCCCCTTTCCCCCATTTCTCCCCCTTTCTCCCCTTTTTCTCCCCCTTCTCCCCGCTTCTCCCCCGAAAATTTCTCCCTTTACCAGTATCGAGTATGAGTATCGAGTATCAGTACAGTATCAGTATCGAGTATGTTTATGCCATTTGGTGACATGACATACAGCGTTTTAGGTCCATATTTATTTTCACATCAAGTATAAAAGCCCAGAGACGTCATATGGCGTCTTTGACCCAGAATTCGAGTTCTTTGGTTTTCATAGCCTGATTTGTCCGCTTATTCTGAATTCGTGTATTCCGCTAACTTTGACGGCTTCGAAGTATCTTACGTGGCGAATTGTCAAAATTCGGCGGCGCGCTCTTTCAGTATCCCTCAGAAGGGCCGGTTCAGCAAAACTGTCAGACAGAATCTCCGGTCTTGCCGCGGTTTGACCGGACAGCGCGCCAACGTCCTCCCGGTTTCCGCTAGGGGGACGGTGGCGCTGCTTGAGGGAACGCTCATTAGGTCTAATCTCAAAACGAGAAGATTCTGTCTGACAGTTTTGTTGATCTTTGCATGATTAACAATATTTATTACGGACAACACCTTAGGAGTTCAATATATTAAGTTTAGTACTTCGACAGCCTAGCGACATCCCGCGGAGATAGAGCGGAAGAAGTGCTTCATACCGCCAGCGATTCGTTGAGCGGATGAAGCGCATCTGCGCGTTTTAAACGTTTTACATAAGTTCACTTAGTTGTGCTAAGTAGCTACAGCCACTCCCTTGGTCAGAACGCCAAGAGAATGGCGTTTCGAGGATGGCGTTTACCGCTCCTCGCCACTCGAAGCGAGGACCCCAAGATCCGCTTCGAGTGACCAAATCTGAGCGGGCAAGTTACCTAGCGCCCAAAGTATGTCGTGTGCAACATATTTTGATGCTAGCATGCTGCGGATGTTCCTAATCTATTCATTAATTAACACCGCTGAAACAGCTCTTTACACTGGCGGAACGTGAGAAGTGCTCTTCACAACATGCAAGGCGGGTCTCGTGAGCGGCTCAGATGTCACGCGACGGGCGGGGGATTCGATCTACCGACCGATGCAGCATCTGAGTGCAAATGTGAGGTTTCATTACAACTCTAAGACGCTGTATGACATGACATGACATGACACCGCACGTTTACATGCGAAGGTAAAGCCCCAAAACCCCGAACGAAAGAAAAATCAATGAAAAAATCGCAATCCAAAAAAACAAAAAACCATCTCGCATCCCTCGTCCTGCAACGGAACGCATTTCTTTTGAATAAGTTTGAAGTTTTGCTTGTCATTGCTTGTCATGTCATCTCGCTTGCGCTGGTGATGCTCAACATATCACCACATGGATGCGGTTCATCGGTTCGTTAGCTTTCCCCTACCTCTATTTTCGCCTTCCGATACCTTTCTCAAGCCGATTTCCATTCACCAAGACGCAGTTCGACGTATAAATTGACAAAGAACAGATGATGTCACTTCGATTCTCATGTTCCGATCCCTGTACTTGCGTCTGCCACGTTTGATTCTGCGTGTTCTGCTGCGCTGTGACGCAACCGTAGGGCGCATATTTCGCCGGCCTCAGGAATTTTCGCTTTGCGCCGACGTGCTGTTTGGCACTTTCCGTTCCGAATATAACACCGTGAAAAGTTACAGCGCATCGAACTCCTTCCGGCGCCTGCTTCTTTGTTCCTTCGCAGACGTAAACCAACTAAACTACCTGAGAGCCTGTTTCCTTTGAGCTTCTGTCCGTTCGTAAATAATTTCCAAGTGCGCTCTTTAAGTGTGACCGTGCCTGACCCGAGCAACGTGGACCACGTGGCGTTTGAGATAAATGGTTCGGCGGCATCGGGTATTTTGGTGGCAGCAGCACGCGGGTTCCTTGACAAGTTGCTGTAGCCACGGCCAAAGCTGAACCCCTACTCTGCTTACGGTCGGCCTTACCTGTCGGGAACGGAGTGTCTCATTTCGAGCACAACCCTTCTGAGACGGGTTAGTGTTGATTTTCTTATGAGCTACAGCACCTCGGCGCAAGCGCCCAAAGGTATATCTTGCCAAAACATTGCCCCCTGTCCACACACATACACACCATTTTCGAGTACCTCCTCTGTCTACTCTCTCTCTCTCTATACCAACGTATCTCCTCTGTCCACTCTATCTGTCTCTCCATAACAACGTACCTCCTCTGTCCACTCTATATGTCTCCGTGATAAAGTGCCCCTTTTCAGTTCAGTCTCGCTCTTTCTTGTGTGTGTTGCCCGAAGCTATGGTCTGTTGTCGCCTGTCGAGGTATGTCGAGGTATTTAGATGCTCGGCCCAAACTGATTCGATTCAGCATCGAGATCCATTGTCACCTGGTGGTCACCTGGCTCTCGTTGATTTGATTATTCGCCAATAGAAGTACACACCTTAAATACTAACTATGCAGCTGCCAAGTTGAGCCTGATAGATTTCGAGGTGGGCGCTGTGGGTGGATGGTGTGGCAGGTAAAGAGGGAGGCGGCACATTGCAGGGCCTCGGTCCATTATCCTCTGCGGCTCTCGGGACAGGTCCGCCTGTCAGCCCCCAAAATTGGCCTCACACCTGCGACTCTGCGCGAGGCTCTCTCAAGCTGACTCCAGCTCGCGCGCTTGTCGATGATATCACGCGGAGCCTTACGAGTGCCGCGACCTCTATCGCCCCGTTGCGGAGTCCTGCGAGTGCTGGCACCTCTCTCATCT
This sequence comes from Cymbomonas tetramitiformis, assembly GCA_001247695.2. Taxonomy (NCBI): domain Eukaryota; kingdom Viridiplantae; phylum Chlorophyta; class Pyramimonadophyceae; order Pyramimonadales; family Pyramimonadaceae; genus Cymbomonas; species Cymbomonas tetramitiformis. The sequence continues at coordinate 36,901 of LGRX02010568.1, forward strand.
CCTGTGGCAGAGCACAGCGAGTGGTGGTAGCTCTACACCTACTCTTGAGGAGCCCTGCAAGGTGCCGCGACTCCGCCCATCCTCTCTCGCGGAGACTGGGGACTCCGCCCATCCTCTCAAGCGGAGACTAGGGACTCCGCCCATCCTCTCTCGCGGAGACTGGGGACTCCGCCCATCCTCTCTCGCGGAGACTGGGGACTCCGCCCATCCTCTCTCGCGGAGACTGGGGACTCCGCCCATCTTCTCTCGCGGAGACTGGGGACTCCGCCCATCCTCTCTCGCGGAGACTGGGGACTCCGCCCATCTTCTCTCGCGGAGACTGGGGACTCCGCGCATCCTCTCAAGCGGAGACTGGGGACTCCGCCCATCTTGCCCATGCTTAAATGTCATGCTGGACGGTGGGATTTGGGTGCAGCAACAGCATCGCGCTCAGCTAGCTCAGGAGGGGCTTTCTTATGCCCACAGCTGACTGGGGCGCTCGGGCCTCCGACCCCCCTCACCTCAAGCTTTGCTACAGGGGGTCTCTCCAACCCTGGCCTGCTCAGGTGAGGCGCCACTCGTTTCGTCCTCGTTGCGACTCTGCGGCTCTGTTTATTACACCACCCTCACTCGTTTCGTCCTCGTTGCGACTCTGCGGCTCTGTTTATTACACCACCCTCACTCGGTTTGTCCTCGTTGCGACTTTGCGGCTCTGTTTATTACACCACCCTCACTCGTTAGAACAGACTGGTATCGTGTATGGCTCAAGTGATATTGTTTGGTGACCAACGATTGGTGACGCCTGGGGACATACATATAAGTGGTTAAATGGCATTGCTTTTTGCAAACTAAGTGGTAGGAGGGATGCATGCTGAAAACTGAGGCTGATGAGACGACTCAGTTGGGCTGGATGATGGGGCGCTGATGTTGATGTGGGCCGCATGGCGAGATGTTTGATGTGGGCTGGATGAGGGTGTAGGGAATTTGCTGTGGGCCGGTTGATGAGACGGTTTTGGTAGGCTGCTTGATGGGGCGACAAGGTTGATATGGGCTGGATGATGAGACGGTTGAGGCGGCCTAAGTAAATGGACGGGGAGCTTGATGTGGCCGGCTGATGAGACGGTTGACGTGTTCTGGATGATGTGGCGGAGCGTTGAGGCCTTGGGTGCGGGGCGGGGTGGTCGTGGCAGTGGAGCAGCCAAAGGAGATGGGGCTGAGTTTGAATCGAAAGGTTATGCTGGCGTCACACAGCCGGTCATCAGCTCCGGCGCGCGTAAAGCTTCTGCATCACGGAGTGTACAAGGTGTTACAAGCAGTGCGATAGTGGGAGCCACCGATTCATTCAGCTCCCCGTTGTGTCTCAAGGTGATCCGTCAATGTGCTCAGCTCCCCCTTGTGTGTGAAGGTGAGCTGTTGATTCGCTCAGCTCAGTATTGTGTGTGAAGTTGAGCCATCGATTTGCTCAGCTCCCCCTTGTGTGTGAAGGTGAGCGTTGATTCGCTCAGCTCAGTATTGTGTGTGAAGTTGAGCCATCGATTTGCTCAGCTCCCCCTTGTGTGTGAAGTGGCGTTGATTCGCTCAGCTCAGTAATGTGTGAGTTGAGCCATCGATTTGCTCAGCTCCCCTTGTGTGTAAAGGTGAGTGTTGATTCCACCTCAGCGCTCCCGTTGTGCGTGAAGAATCGCGGTTTATGATTTGCTCAGCTCTGTATTGTGCGCGAAGGTGAACTGGCGATTTGCTCAGCTCTGTATTGTGTGTGAAGGTGAGCTGTCCACTAGGCCAGCTCTGTATTGTGTGCGGAGGTAAGCTGTCGATTCCCTCAGCTCCCCCTTGTGTGTAAAGTTGAGCCGTCGATTTGCTCAGCTCTGCATTGTGTGTGAAGGTGAGCCGTGGATTCGCGCAGCTCTGTCTTCTGTGTGAAGGTGGATTCGCTCAGCTCCCCGTTGTGCATGAAGGTGAGCTATCCATTGGCTCAGCTCTGTATTGTGCGCGAAGGTGTGATGCATCAACGCGCATGCTGCGTCAATCGGAGGGATTGGATGCGGGTATGGGATCCCCAGGCTGAGATGGCAAAGGTACGGCATGTGGTCGGCCGTAGTGGTGCCAGCACAGTGCAAGACATGCCCTCCACCCCGGGCCTGGATAAGCTGCAGCGGCGCATTCAGCAGATTGGCAGCCACGGGGGTCCCCCGCCCATCACGAAGGGTGCCGGTGGACCGGTCTCTGATCAGAAAGGCACGACCGGCGTGGGAGCGGTTGGGAGCAGCAACAGCAGTGCGATGGTGGGGAATCCTGCTATTGGGGAAGAGACCGCCTCGAGCCCCCCCCTTCTTGTCTCATTGATACTGTCATTTGGGCGATGCGGAGGATTTGGCTGGTAGTGACAGACGTGCACACTGTCCGGCGCGGCGGAGTCTGTTTGAATGACGGGAGGGAGAGAGGCGAGTCTAAGGAGCCGGTGCATGTGGGGAAAGGGCCGCCCCTTGGGGTTAAACAGGGCTCCCAATGCGTGACGTGTTTTGCTGTCCTTGGTTTCAGTGGGGAAAGGGCCGCCCCTTGAGGTTACACAGGGCTTCCAATGCGTGACGTGTTTTGCTGTCCTTGGTTTCAGTGGGGTATGGATGAGAGACTTGTTGTGCAGTCCAAGTCATCCAAGGTGAAAGAGTCATAATACGGAGACGCAGCAATGTGACAAAAACTATCGTGATACAGAGTTACTGCAAAGGAGAGACTCGACAACCAAAAACCACATCAAGAGCGTCTTTCAATTATATTTACTCGAGCGTCAGCGGTGTTCATTCTAGTTCCTCAGGTGGTGGTCTGTCAGACTTGACAGGCAAAGGGGATCTGTGTGGAGTCGGATCATTCCTAAGCCGAGGGACTGTCTGGCCCCAGAGTTCTGGGCTCCCCCCTCCCCCTCTCCTTCTCCTAGGGTGTGCGCGGGTGGGTCAACAAATCTGAAGCGCTAGTCATGGATCTTCACTTTGAAAGTCTCCACTAGCGTGAATGGATAGATGAACGAGTAGCTGCAAACCCTCCGGCTCGCTAATTTCTACTTCTCGACATGGTGGGTGCCCAATGAACTAGGTCGGAGATCAAATGCTAGATCTAAAATGAGCGGCCCACCAACTGGTGGCCACCCTCGTGCAATCAGACCTGCGCCAGCTACGTGGTCTGCTGAGCGGCCTTTGTTTCCCCCAACCGAGCCGAGCTGGGAAAACCAGAGTCAGCTCATCACAGCCTTTCAGGAGAGTGTCATCATCCTCCGATCCAAGGTCTTTCCTAAAGGCGCATTCCTCATCTGTCTTAGAGCTGCCAGTGGGAGTGTCATCATCCTCAGATCCGAGGGCTCTCCTAAACGTGCATTCCTCATCTGTCTCAGAGCTGCCAGTGGAGTGGCATCATCCTCAGATCTCGAGGGCTCTCCTGAAGGTGCATTCCTCATCTGTCTTAGAGCTGCCATTGGGAGTGTCATCATCCCCAGATCCAAGGTCTTTTCCTAAAGGTGCATTCCTCATCTGTCTCAGAGCTGCCAGTGGGAGTGTCATCATCAGATCCGAGGTCTTTCCAAAAGGCATTCTCATCTGTCTCAGAGCTCGCCAGTGGGAGTGTCATCATCTCGATCCGAGGGCTCTCCTAAAGGTGCATTCCCTCATCTGTCTTAGAGCTGCCAGTGAGTGTCATCATCTTCAGATCCGAGGGCTCTCCCAAAGGTGCATTCCTCATCTGTCTCAGAGCTGCCAGTGGGAGTGTCACCATCCTCAGATCCGAGGGCTGTCCTAAAGGCATTCCTCATCTGCCCCAGAGCTGCCAGTGGAGTGTCATCATCCTCAGATCCGAGGGCTGTCCTAAAGGTGCATTCCCTCCTCATCTGCCTCAGAGCTGCCAGTGGGAGTGTCATCATCCTCAGATCCGAGGGCTGTCCTAAAGGTGCATTCCTCATCTGCCTCAGAGCTGCCAGTGGGAGTGTCATCATCCTCGATTGCTGGAATCCTAGAACGTATTGCACTGGTTATCACGCACGCATGAAGTTGGAGGAGGTAAGAAACAAAAGCGGAACCCATGCATCTTGCCGGGCAGGCGAGTGACGTGGCTGAACTGGCAACTGCCCATGGGAATGCAGGCTGCGCTCCAGTTTGCTGAGCTGGCAAGAAGCTCACAACATCACCAGCAGCAACGGCAGCAGCTGATGCTGCACCAGCAGGCGCTGCTGCAGCAGTTTCAACCCCGTGAGCACGTGCCGCCCATGTACTCTCCGCCACGAATACCGCAGCAGCCCGGGTACACTGCGCCGCCGCCGCCGCAGCAGCCGCCTGGCCCGGCACATATGCAACAGCAGATCCCGCAGCCCGCAGTACCGCCGCCCCAGCAGCAGGCAGCTAATGTTTTGAAGTTCCAGGAGCAGGTGACGCAGTCACAGCTGCAGCAGATGCGCCGTGACCTGGAGGCGCAGCGTTCTCTCCTCCAAAACCTTCACCTCCGTGTTCAATCCTTCGGTGCCCCATCCCCCTCTCCCGCACCCTGGCGCCCGACCTCCCTTTTCTTCATGAGGGCCATGGTATGACCCGCCGAAATGACTCGTGGAAATGACCCGCGGGAAATGACGCGTGGGAATGACTCGCGGGAATGACCCGCAGGAATAACTCGTGGAAATGACTTGTGGAAATGACCCGCGGATGGATGACCCGCAGGAATGACTCGTGGGAAATGACTCGTGGGGAATGACTCGTGGGAAATGACCAGCGGGAATGACTCAGGAAATGACTCGTAGAAATACTAGGAAATAACCCGCAGGAATGACCCGCGGGAATGACTCGTGGAAATGACTTGTGGAAATGACCCGCGGGAATGACCCGCAGGAATGACCCGTGGAAATGACCCACGGGAATGACTTGTGGGAATGACCCGCGGGAATGACCCGTGGCAATGACCCAATGACCCGCGGGAATGACTCGTGGGAAATGTCCCGTGGGAATGACTCATGGGCCAACAGCAGCACGGAGGGCGGAAGCAAGAGGGGGTTATTGGGAAATGTAGATCTCTTCACCTCGGTTCTAATTTAGGGAATCTATTTATTCATTGAGGCACGGTTAGCGATGGTCACATCTGGGTATCGGGGACATCTTTAAGTCGGGGTGGTTAGCGATGGTCACATCTGGGTATCGGGGGCATCTTCAAGTGGGGGTGGTTAGCGATGATTCCATCTGGGTATAGCGGTGCATTGTGAGGGGGGGGTAACATTGGTCACATCTGGACCTAGGTGTGCATTATTGAGGGGTTTGGATAGTGATGGCTTCAGCGTTCTATAGCGATGCATTGAATATACGCGGAAGGTAATCGTGGTTGCGGCTGGTCATAAGGCTGCATTGCATATACGCGGAAGGCAATCGTGGTTGCGGCTGGTCATAAGGCTGCATTGCATATACGCTGAAGGTAATCGGTTGCGGTTGGTCATAAGGCTGCATTGCATATACGCGAAGGTAATCGTGGGTTGCGGCTGGTCATAAGGCTGCATTGTAATATATCGATGAAGGTAATCGTGGTTATGTTGGTCATAAGGCTGCATTGCATATACGCGGAAGGTAATCGTGGTTGCGGCTGGTCATAAGGCCGCATTGCATATACCGGAATCGGTTGCGGCTGGTCATAAGGCTGCATTGCATATACGCGGAAGGTAATCGTGGCTGCGGCTGGTCATAAGGCTGCATTGCATATACACGGAAGGTAAATCGTGGCTGCTGCTGGTCATAAGGCTGCATTGCATATACGCGGAAGGTAATCGTGGTTGCTGGTCATAAGGCTGCATTGCATATACGCTGAAGGTAATCGTGGCTGCGGTTGGTCATAAGGCTGCATTGCATATACGCGGAAGGCAATCGTGGTTGCGGCTGGTCATAAGGCTGCATTGTATATTTAAGGGGGATCACCCTTCTGTGCACTGCTACGCATTTGCGGCATTACATAGTCGAGGATGCCGAGGGCCCACAGAGCTCCTGGTGACGAGTCAGAGGATGAGCGGTGTCGGAGCCTGAATCGCCACCGAACGGACGGCTCGCAGCCCCTAAATACGATGATGGGAGGGCTTTGCACGCTGGCTCTGTGCGGTGGGCTGTGCAGATGGCCCCTCGCAGTCTTCCAGTGCGCCTGGCGAGCCGGGCGGTCCACCAGACCACCTCCAGGCGGATTCTGGGAGAGGCTCTATGGAGGTGGGATGCCCCTCTCGCGATCCCGTGCTATATAACTAATGCTGGAAGACATGAGGACCCTGCATGGCGGGAGAGGAGGGTGGAGGAGGTGGCAGGGTGCAAGACGGGGGATGAGAGGCAAGGAGGTGGCAGGGTGCAGCATGGAGGAGGAGGCGGGAGGAGGAGGTGGGAAGGTGCAAGACGGCGGGAGAGGTGGGAGAAGGGCGCGGAGTGCAAAACGGGGTATGAAGGGGGTAGGATGTGCCAGGATGCAAAACGGGGTATGAAGGGGGAGGAGGTGGCAGGGAGCGCGGCGGCAGTCTGGCAAACGCGGCAGCGGCACAGAGCAGAGAGCGGCGACGCGGCCTGCTGCTCGTGGAGAACGGCGCCGCGCGCACAAGGCGCGTCACCACTTTTTCTTTTCACTTGCCTCTGCTTTCTGCAAGCCTTAGACAGCGACCCTGGATTCATGCCGTTCGCTTATCCTGTCAGGTGTTACATTCCTATTGGGTGTTACATTCCCTTCACTTCGACCCTGGGTTCATGCCGTTCGCTCTTCCTGTCAGGTGCTACATTCCTATTGGGTGTTACATTCCTTCGAATGGACCCTGGGTTCATGCCGGCTCGCCTCCTCCTGTCAGGTGTTACATTCCTATTGGGTGTTACATTCCTTTCGACTTTGACCCTGGGTTCATGCCGCTCGCTTCCTCCTGTCAGGTGTTACATTCGCTTGGGTGTTACATTCCTTCTCGACGGCGACCCTGGGTCTCTGTCGCTCCTCCTGCTCATGTTACATTCCTTATTGGGTGTTACATTCCTTCGGACTTCGACCCTGGGTTCATGCCGTTCGCTCCTCCTGTCAGGTGTTACATTCCTATTGGGTGTTACATTCCTTCGACTTCCCGACCCTGGGTTCATGCCGTTCGCTCTTCCTGTCAGGTGTTACATTCCTGTCGGGTGTTACATTCCTTCGACTTCGACCCTGGGTTCATGCCGTTCGCTCTTCCTGTTGGGTGTTACACTCCTGTCGGGTGTTACAGTCCTTCGACGGCGACCCTGGGTTCATGCCGTTCGCTCTTCCTGTTGGGTGTTACATTCCTGTCGGGTGACACGCGTGTTCCGAACCAGGCCTCACTGTGCAGTTAGAGGTGGGCTGGCCACCAGGTGGAGGATGGCGGCGGTGCTGGCCGGGGTTCTCATGAAGGTCCCTTGGGATCTGATCCGAGCACGAGTGCCGGCGTAGCGGAGGCCGGCGAGGAGGACACGGCGAACCTGTTTGCACTGCGCTCCCAGGTGCATGCTCCTGCATCGCATACCTAAAGAGGAAGCCCCAATCGATGCCACGTGGTATCTGGGTGAAGCCGAGGACAACGCAGGCTAAGTGCTTAATTTCTGACATATGACTGGGCAGGTAGACAGGGAAGGGGGGTCTTGGGTAGATGGCGCAGATGACAATTTGCAGATGGGGCTCCTGACATGTGATGGGGACATGGGGGAGCGATGTGGTCCATAAAGCAGATGGCGACGCAGGCGGATTTGCTGACAAAGCTACAGGCCCGGCTGCATCAGTGCGAGGCGGCGCTCCTAGAGGATCCCGACACCACCATCAACGCGGAGTCGGACCTGCCAGACACTGCTAGTGAGCCGGAGACGGAGGGCAACGTCACACAGCTTGAGGCGGACACCACAGCCGACGAAGATCGCACCTCTCGGGAGATGCATGGCATTCACCATAAGGAACTCCATCCGCGGTGCTTTCCTGCTTTGCGTGACACGTGACATCCGCGGTGCTTTCCTGCTTTGTGTGACACGTGACATCCGCATAGCTCCCCACTCTGGCGTCGCCATCGACGCTTTTAGATCGAAGCAGATATCTCTCTGCAAGATTTGGCAGGCTGTGTAACTGTGCCCCCGTCAGCTTTGCATTGCAGCAGGTGCACTTTTTCCTGAGGGCACTCTGCCTGGCCACGCTGGCCTAAGCAGGCGGCGTGGCATCCTCTACAGGGGCTACATTGAAAAATCTATGGACACGTGGAGAGGGATGCGAAGTATGCGAAGGACCCGGCTCTCTAAGGGGGGTGCAGGTCGCTAAGGGTGCGATTTACATATGCAAGGGTCAGGGGGAGGCGCGCAAGCGGCCCGGCTCACTGAGGGTGCGAGGGTCAGGGGGAAGCATGCGAGAGACGCGACTCACCACGGTGAATCAAAGCAAGAGATCCGGCACAAGGCACGTGAAGAGCGCAGAGCGGAGCGGCATCGCGCGTGTCATATCATGAAGGAGCCGCACGGCCCGCAAAGTGAACATGGCGCATCGGGCAGGTGGGTGGACGCCCTGATACCCTGGCCTCCCTCACAGTATGACGTAGTTAGCAGCCTCTGGTCGTCGACGTCATGGGCGCTGATGTCGCTTGCGCGGGGAAGTTCATGATCAGCAAACGCTGACCTGCTCCACACTGGTGGCATTCTCGCAAGAGTGATGTGGCGGGGAGGTCAGTGCAACTTGAAGTGGGAGATGCTGCGGGAGAGGGAACATGTGTTAGACATAGCAATTGGATATGGGTGAGATGCAATGCTACGGGAGGAGTACATGTGACACGGAGAAGGGACATGTGAAGGGACATGTTCGGTTGTGATTGGAGAGAAGATGCTATCAGAGAGGATGAAAGGTTGTGATTGGAGAGAAGATGCTATCAGAGAGGATGAAAGGTTGTGATTGTAGAGAAGATGCTATCAGCGAGGATACAAGGAAGTGATAGGAGAGAAGATACTATCAGAGAGAATGAAAGCTAGTAATTGGAGATGGGGGGAGCCCGGAGGGGATAATACGGCATGGTTGCCGGATTGCAATGGGGAAGGGAAGCTGCAATGAATGTGGAGATGTAACGGCTGAAGTTTCGATGTGGGGCATCGATGGCAGGTCAGCCAATGATTCCACGGGTCGGTGGGCATCGCATGCGGCCAATCGCAGTGAGGAGGTGCGCCCCTTAACATTTCCGGCCCTGCGCCAGTGCGCTCTTTCCTTTGAAACCCCCTCCTCCCCAACCTACCTTCTGGTGCTTTCTGTGAGGCATCTCCAACGGGCATCTCCAAAGGGCATCTCCAAAGGGAATAATGCAACAACTCCGCGGTCGAGATGGGGTGTGGTACGTGGTGTATGTGAGCGCTGTACCCTTGTCGTGGTCGCGTTGGATTGGCACACCCACACAGGTCGCTGGCCTGACGAGGGCCTCAAGGCGCAACAGCCACCGCAGAATGAGGTTGGAAGCCAGTCTCTTTGCTTGAGGCATGTGGCATATGGCAGGCGGATTATTGGAAGCTCAGCAGAGTGGCGCCAGGGGATTGATGACGCGCCACGGCTCCTGAGACGACAGTCGCGCCTCGAGGCCCATTGCTTTTCATCTGTTGGTCCAATTTCTTCGGACGGTGTGGGCGCAGGGGCGCGCGGCACAGCCACCAGCGGCGAAAGTGGTCGACCAAACAGCAGTGCTGGCGGCGCTTGGGGAGGCGTGGGCGGGGGTGAAGAAGGAGCGCGCCCGAGCCCAGGATGCCGAGCAACAAGCCGCAGCGCTGCGGACTGAGCTGGCGCATGCGCAGCGCCTCCTTGGCTCGCGCACCGCACAGGTGCTTTCACTCCCACTCCGTCCAACCGCCTTCGCAGGATCTGTCCAAATCCAGATTTCCTACGGCTATCATTACAGCGGACTCGAGCACTTTGATGTTGAATTACGTTTGCCGCCATTGCCAAGGAGGAGCCCCCATACCAAGGGTATCTTCAAATATGGCGACAGCTCCTCCCCCTCGGGCATCTCTCTTCTAGCTGTCCTGCTCCGGGCATTCCTCGGACAGCGCACAACAAAGCTCAGTGAAGCTCTCATTCGCTCCGCGCTCGCCCTCAGGGGGGCCATGCGCATTCTCCCTGAGGGGGGCCGCGCGCACCCTCTCTCAGGGGCCATGCGTGCCTTCTCTGCACTTTCTGCACCTCAGCTAGGCTGCCGCATAAGGCCACGTGTCCCAGCTGACTCAGTGGGTAACCTGGCCTCTGGCCCATTTGCGGCAGGACTTTTAGGTTACCGCGGCTTGTTGGCGGGTGCCGGGCTATGGTGAAGCAGGGATGGAAGCCTTTCCCCCTCCCTACCCGCTCCCCCCTTGTGAAACAGATCTCAACCTGGCTGATCTCAACTATTTGATGCGGGTGCCGTGGCGGGGCTCAGGGCAAGAGGGAGGCCGCTGGCCCCACAACAGAGCTCAGCACACCGCAATCGGAGATTTCTGCGGTATCGGAAGCGGGCCTCGGTGAGCCTCCGCAAGTCGGTTTCACATTTGTTAGTTTTGCACAACTTTCACGAGCATTTCCCTAGATGATCGACAGCACTTGACTCGTTGGCAACCGGAAAAAAATCCTCCACCGCTCGCCGCACCAGCAGTGCGAGGATGTTCATGCTCTATTGGTCGAATCATTTTCGAGCTAAATGATTGGCGAGTAGTTCCCAGTTGAAGAGCCATGCGCATCTCATCATGGGCCATCCAGTCTTGCTGCTGGCAAGAATTCGAATGTGACCGTGGATGCAAGATCGTAGAGCTCAAATCGCGTAATCTTCCTCGTGGGCTCCTGGGAATCTTTTCGGACTGTACGAGCCTTCGATCTAAAAACACCGCACGGCTCAGGGTAGCTTAGGCCCCCCCTAATGTATACTAATCACGCATGTGCCGCTTCATCTGCTATGACCCTGACCCTGGTTATGGGGTGCGTGTGCTGGACCCTTCTGCGACCACGCACCAGTCGAGGAGCGCCTCACGGCCATGGAGACTGTGAAAGAGGCGGCAGTGCAGGACTCAGCACGCGCTCGCAGGGAGCTGGCGGCGCTGCAGAAGGAGCTGGTGGAGGTACAGAAGCAGATGCGCGACGCCTGCGAGCGGAGCGCGGACCAGAGCGCTGAGCTCGTCAAGCTGCGCGCAGAGGCAGTCCGGGATAGGGCAGACAAGGCCGCCCTCGAGGTAGTCCTCCCTCGTCAGTGCCACCGGAGCCCGCGCGCCGCTTGGGTTGCTTCCGCGGGCGCGCGTCGTGGGCCTGCTTGCGTAGCTCAAAGCAAGCGGGCTCCGATCAAGCTGGGGGGCCTCGTGCAGAGGCACTCGCGGTGCTGGGGTCGGTCCGCCATATGCAAGGAGACAACTGCTCGGTGGAAATGGGGCCAGGAGTTGAAAAGGGGGGGCTGGCAGCTGGAGATGCGGGCAAGGTTGTGAAAGGGGAAAGTCGCCCAGGGAAGCCTTGCACGGCCTACAGTGCTCTGGACATCGACATTTGTGGACCATTCAATCCGATATTTCATTATTCTTGCACGGCCCACCGTGCTCTGGATATCGAAATTTGCCGAACTTCGCGGAAGATGATCAAATGCTCAGTCAGCAGATGCCATATCAGATGCTCAATCAGCGGATGCCATGTCGGATGCTCAATCAGCAGATGCCATGTCAGATGCTCAATCAGCAGATGCCATGTACGATGCTCAATCAGCAGATGCCATATGAGATGCTCAATCAGCAGATGCCATGTATGATGCTCGATCAGCAGATGCCATGTCAGATGCTCAATCAGCAGATGCCATGTCAGATGCTCAATCAGCAGATGCCATGTACGATGCTCAATCAGCAGATGCCATGTACGATGCTCAATCAGCTGATGCCATGTACGACAAGGGGTATAAACTAAGGGGAAGCCACGCCCAGTATGTAACGCGGCGGCTACAAGACGCACGCGCCCACAGCCGTTCGTGTCACCTCTCATTGCAAAATAATTCAGATGCACCGTTAGATCCCTTCCGAATGCCATTTTCCTCGCTTTTCAGCGTTTTCTTTGTTTTCAGGATCGCTTCCTGGCTTCCATAAATAAGAAATCGGTTCTCGGCGGAAAGTACATACTGCCCTTTCCTGTTGTGATATATTGCAATATGTATACTTGAAGTGTGCATATTGCAATACCATCCATCAGCACGTTGCCCTCAACTCTGCCGCATTGAGCATATTCGTATTTCGCACTCTAGTTTTCAAATGTCTTGAGCAATGTGCAAGATCTAGGTTACGATCCAAAAAAATTGGTTCTCTAGCACTATGATTCTACTTTGCGAGTCACGGGTTGAGTGATGCACCGAACATATCTACCAGTATTCATACGTTATATTTAGCGATGCAGCGGGAATCTCCCATAGAGGCGAACTTTTGAACATGCACTTTGCATTTGTTGTTGGCATCCGCCCTTTGGGAATTTCCGCCCGAAATACAAATCAGTCATGCACTTCCCTTGAGGTCACGGGCTCAAGGGAAGCGCTTGCGTATGACAAATAGTTACTCGAAGAAAGTTCACCGAAATGATGGCGTTCATCCTTTTAGTATGCGCCCAAATCCCTCATGCGTCCCTCAAAAATCGGTTCTCACTCGTGTTTCCAAGGAGCATGCGAGCAGCATTGTACACGCATGCCCCTCGGAAAGAAACACGATATCATTCGAGGGTGTAAGATAACATCCCGCTGAATGCTGTGTGAAAAAATATCGTGTACACCAAGAAATATATGCATACAGCAAGCAAACCTGAACTCTCAGGGTTTTCGAGTAACTCAAGCCTGCATCGCACGGCTCTCCCTAACTGCGTCTTGTAGCCGCCGTGGCAAAGACTGGGCGTGGCATCCCCTTAGTTTATGCCCCTTGATGTACGATGCTCAATCAGCAGATGCCATGTACGATGCTCAATCAACAGATGCCATGTACGATGCTCAATCAACAGATGCCATGTACGATGCTCAATCAGCAAATGCCATGTACGATGCTCAATCAGCAGATGCCATGTAAGATGTTAGGGCAGTACACAAGCGAGGCGGGGTGGGAATGTGCACAGGAGGAGCTGGTGGCCGGAGCCTCCGCTCAGCATCAAGGCGAGGGCGACCAGAGGAAGCAGGTAGCTCTCAGGGAGAAGTTGCAGCAGGTGAGCAGGATTGTGGCCGCCCCCCATGCAACTGGCCTGGCGAGTGCGCAGTAGCGCCTGGCGCAAATCTGGGCCACTCGCGAGGGAGCCACTCGCATCTAAGGGCTCCGACTCTTCGGCATCCGATCATCACCAGATGGTTTGTAAGACAGGCAGAACCAATAGAAAGGGCTCAACAGTGTCATGCGCTATATATGGCCATCCGCCACATAGGACTTGTCTACGCGGTTCATGTTCCTCAGCGTGCTGCATCGGCATCCATGATTGGAACAGTTGGGGTGGTTGGGAGCTTGCAGGAGTTAGGGGAGGCACAGGCCGAGGCGAAGCGGAGTCTGCTGCGAGTGGCGCACAGTGAGGAGGAAGCTGCAGAGCTCAGGGAGCGCTTGCGGCGGCGGGAGGCGGAGCTGGCAGAGGCACGCAAGGAGGCGGAAAAACGTCAGGCGGTGGTGGATTCCCTACAGCAAGATGCGGTCCTTCAGCAGGTTGGTGTTTCCGCACCGTCCCGTGGGCCCCCTCTAGGAGTCCCTGCAGCACGATGCGGTCCTTCAGCAGGTTAGTGCTTCCGCACCGTCCCGTGGCCCCCCTCTAGGAGTCCCTGCAGCACGATGCGGTCCTTCAACAGGTTGGTGTTTCCGCACCGTCCCGTGGGCCCCCTCTAGGAGTCCCTGCAGCACGATGCGGTCCTTCAGCAGGTTAGTGCTTCCGCACCGTCCCGTGGCCCCCCTCTAGGAGTCCCTGCAGCAGGATGCGGTCCTTCAGCAGGTTGGTGTTTCCGCACCGTCCCGTGGGCCCCCTCTAGGAGTCCCTGCAGCAGGATGCGGTCCTTCAGCAGGTTGGTGTTTCCGTACCGTCCGTGGGCCCTCTAGAGTCCCTGCAACAGGATGCGGTCCTTCAACAGGTTGGTGTTTCCGCACCGTCCCGTGGCCCCCCTCTAGGAGTCCCTGCAGCAGGATGCGGTCCTTCAGCAGGTTGGTGTTTCCGCACCGTCCCGTGGCCCCCCTCTAGGAGTCCCTGCAGCAGGATGCGGTCCTTCAGCAGGTTGGTGTTTCCGCACCGTCCTATGGGGCCCCTCCAGTGATCGGACGTCGTTGGTGGGTGGCTGTGGTGAAATCGGGAAGGGTGCAGCGGCGCGGGATCCTTCGAAGGCAATCTTACGTTGATGGAAGCGGGTCCGATTTTTCTTGATGGGGTGGCAAGGGGTTGCCTGGTTGGCAGGAGGAGCTCGAGCGCCTCATCGACTCCGTGGAGCGCGAGTCCGCCTCGCAGAAGGCCGAGGCGCTCAGCGTGGCTGCAGCCAAAGCGGACCTCCTTGTGCGGGAGCAAGCCCTCGAAGGTCTGCCACCAAGCTCGCTCTTCACCGAAGAATCTGGAATTTTGTAATCCGGAATTTCGATCCTGGTTGTGCGGAAAGAAGCCCTTCAAAGCCTCTTCCCCGAGAGCAGCGCTTCGTGTCTCTGGCTTTGCCCTTGCCGTAGATGGTTGCGTTGCCTCCTCCCAGTCTCACTTGTACCCACATCTTCCCCGCATATCCCCGCCTCCAATAGCACTCTCCTTACCAGTGCCCTTCTGCCAGCTGCCTCTAAATGTATGTCGGTGTAAACCCTGAAAAAACCCCTAAGGCATCGTATGCGAACTCTCTCCGCGCACCGTGACTGCCCCAGAGCCGTGTGCCGCAACAGCCCGCCCACCCCCTGGCCCGCTGAAGCGACCTTCCAAGGGAGTGGCAACTGCGGCTCGTGCCGGCGCCTCCCGGATCTGAGCCCTTGCCAGCCGACCCGGCGGCCGCGCACTCCCTGCTATCACCCCATCGGAGCGCCGCGCTTGCTCAGAGCGCTGAGTTGGGTCACCTAGATGCCGCGATCGAGCCCCGCGAAGTCATCCGACGAGGCGCCTGCCTCTCGGTGCTGTCATCTGGCGAGGCGCTTGCCACTCGGCGCTGTCATCTGGCGAGGCGCCTGCCACTCGGCGCTGTCATCTGGCGAGGTGCTTGGGGATGTTGCGGGTGCCGCGCTGCTTTATTCGAGACAGCGGGGATGAGGGTGGCACTGCCGGGATTGCCTGGATGCACTCCCCCCCCCTGGGGGTCCCACAGTGTGTAGACACTGCCCCATCTACTTCACCCATGGTTCACCCAACAACCCCTCGAGGGGGCGGTGATGAGGGTGGCATGGGCGGAGGGGCAGTGATGTGGGTGGCATGGGCGGAGCGGCGGTGATGAGGGTGGCATGGGCGGAGGCCAATGATGAGGGTGGCATGGGCGGAGGGGCGGTGGTGAGGGTGGCATGGGCGGAGGGTGGTGGTGAGGGTGGCATGGGCGGAGCGGCGGTGATGAGGGTGGCATGGGCGGAGCGGCGGTGATGTGGCGCAGTGAGAACGCGGTCGTCAAGTGGCAATGTCGGAGATGCAGCTGTGGAGGCGGAGCGGATGCTGCTGCTGGAGCGCATCGCGGAGCTGGAGCAGGTGCAGGAAGAGCTCTTCGAGGAGAACACCAGGCGAGCGCCCCCTTCCCTCCTGATCAAATCAGAACTCGACCCCACGAGGGGAGACCCCCCCTCTTCTCTACCAGACGCAACACACTTCCCCATCTTCATCTCCCCACCAGATTATCCTCTAGCGCATCCTCCACCCCATCCACTACCGATCACTCTCCACCCCGCCCTCAACCACGTCCTTTGGCCGTGAAGCAGCCTCCTGCTGCACTCAGGGCCAAATGCGACCGCCTGTTTCTTCAATGCTAGTCTGCATGAAAATGCCCGCTTCCCCAATAAGAGACCAAACGAGCCTGGGACGTGCGGAGCCTGGGACGTGCGGAGCACGGGAAGGCTATGTTGACATGGGAACCGGGCGTACGAGGTGTGGACGCGGTGGTGGAGGACTGGAACAGTTTACAGGAAACAACCATGGGCAACATGATGGAGGTGTGCCTTTCTTTCCCAGCTATACTGGACTTGTGCAACCCAGAGCCTCTCAAAACACTGATCCGGGCCGTCCGCATGATGAGGGCGCACAGCGCAGAGCCTCTCGAAACACTGATCAGGGTCGTCCGCATGATGAGGGCGCACAGCGCAGAGCCTCTCCGAACACTGATTCGGGCCGTCCGCATGATGAGGGCGCACGGCGCAAAGCCTCTCCAAACACTGATCCGGGCCGTCCGCATGATGAGGGCGCACAGCGCAGAGCCTCCGAACACTGATCCGGGCCGTCCGTGATGAGGCGCACAGCGCAGAGCCTTTCGCACTGATCCGGCCCGTCCGCATGATGAGAACGCACAGCGCAGAGCCTCGAAACACTGATCAGGGCCGTCCGCATGATGAGGGCGCACAGCGCAGAGCCTCTCGAAACACTGATCAGGGTCGTCCGCATGATGAGGGCGCACAGCGCAGAGCCTCTCCGAACACTGATTCGGGCCGTCCGCATGATGAGGGCGCACGGCGCAAAGCCTCTCCAAACACTGATCCGGGCCGTCCGCATGATGAGGGCGCACAGCGCGGAGCCTCTCGAAACACTGAGTGGTGTCGACATGGCGGTGCAGGAGGCAGCCCTAAAGGAGCGTGAAATGGTGCTGGCTCAGGCGGAGGGCAAGGTGAGCTGCCGAGAGGGAGGTCCCTTAATCGTATGAACCTGATGAACAGTCAAAACGTGTGCTTTACTAGCATCGGCCATCTCCATATCTCCACCAGGCCCTGCCGATGTGGACACCTGCTGCCATGATTGGCCGAGTCGACTCTCGGGTTCATTTTGCGCTTGGCCCTTTCGACTTTGCATCTCGCTTTGCGCTTCCCACGGTTCGGCAAGGCGACTGCGACTGCAGCCAATCAATCAAGTGGGCACTCGCGACTGCATCCCGTTTGTTTGGCCGTCCGTTCACGAATACTTGACCGACTTATCATCAGGCATGCGCACCTGCAGTCATGCGTCATCTAGTCCATGCATTCACCTAGTCAGTCATCAGACAGCACTGTGATTGGTGTTTTGATCATTTAAGGAAGTAAGTAGTCGGTCCAGACCGGTGTGCATAAAGAGCATGGGTTCCAGCGGGCGGGCACCGAAGGTCGTTGGAGGCCTGGCAAGTGCGCGCCTCTGGGATTGGCCAGATATGACATTCCTGTTGGGCGTCATGGTGGCGGCCGCCCCGTGCACATAATGCCTCGTCTGTGGAAGATCCCTTCCTGGATCCCGTCTCATCTTGTCCGCATGCCGGCCGTCTCGTCTTGCTTGCCTGCATGGCGTGCTCGTGGAAGAGATTCGGCTGCAAAAGTGCCAACTGAAGGCGGCAGTGAATCGCGGGGACCTGCGTGCGGGGCGAGAGCGGGGACCTGCGTGCACAGGTGATTCCTCCTGTTACCTGTGAGTAAATATTCATTTGCAAATTTCAGGTTTCAGATTTCGCGAAAGAAAGCATAGATTAATGCTAGTCAACTGCAACTGTACAAAGGTATACATTCCATAACAATTTTTTAAAGGTATTCATGTTGCATTATTTTACAACTAGACAATTTTACGTTGTTTAACTCTGATAGAGTTATCGACAGAGCTTTTAAGCTTTATAAAAACAGGCGTGTTTTCATCTCAAGATCACAACAATCACATGTATAGTAGCCAGTTACAACTTTACAAGAGTAAGCATTCCAAATCAAAATTAGAAAAGTAAATCATGTTGTATTTGTTACAACTAAACGATTCCACGCTAATTACGGTTATATCAGCTATTTGCAAGTTTCTAATGGGATACACGTGTCAGTACAACCTTGGCTGTGCATGTCTAAGGTAACAACCATCGCACATTGATATATAACAGGCAATTTGTCGATACCTTAGACTACTCCCTTGTCTTACACTCATCACTTCTTGGTAGTGTTGCCTTTGGTTTGCTTCGCAGCTTTGGTATTAGCAGCCACATTTGCAGAAGCCTTTGCTGGTGCTTCAGTGGTCGCAGTGGTCGCAGCAACCGGTGCTCCCGTGGTCGCAACAGTAGGAGTCGTTGGCGTTAGCTGCTGCGACCACTGGAGCACCAGCAAAGGCTTTTGCAAATGTGGCTGCTAATACCAAAACTGCGAAGCAAACCAAAGGCAACACTACCAAGAAGTGATGAGTGTAAGACAAGGGAGTAGTCTAAGGTATCGACAAATTGCCTGTTATATATCAATGTGCGATGGTTGTTACCTTAGACATGCACAGCCAAGGTTGTACTGACACGTGTATCCCATTAGAAACTTGCAAATAGCTGATATAATCGTAATTAGCGTGGAATCGTTTAGTTGTAACAAATACAACATGATTTACTTTTCTAATTTTGATTTGGAATGCTTATCTTGTAAAGTTGTAACTGGCTACTATACATGTGATTGTTGTGATCTTGAGATGAAAACACGCCTGTTTTTATAAAGCTTAAAAGCTCTGTCGATAACTCTATCAGAGTTAAACAACGTAAAATTGTCTAGTTGTAAAATAATGCAACATGAATACCTTTAAAAAATTGTTTTGGAATGTATACTTTTGTACAGTTGCAGTTGACTAGCATTAATCTATGCTTTCTTTCGCGAAAACTGAAACCTGAAATTTGCAAATGAATATTTACTCACAGGTAACAGGAGGAATCGCGGCTCCATCCAATGGCCGAGGAAGCGCAACTCCATCCAATGGCCGAGGAAT
>LGRX02010569.1:0-29472 GCA_001247695.2 Cymbomonas tetramitiformis
TGCATGATAGATGCATGTGGGTTATGGAGACAAGCAAGCACCTTGTTGCAAGGGAATGCTCATGAATGTAGACGGATTCCCCGAGCCATGCCGTCATCTCATGGTCCAGCTCGCGGGATGGCGACACCGTAGACAACCAATCGTGCACCGTTGCCATCTTCCCCTTCAAGACCTCCGGCTTGGATTGACGGAAGACCTCCGCCGCGGATTCGGGGGGGGGGTTTAGTGAGCATCGCTCGTTTGAAGGACGACATTTTGGTCTTTGGGGGCGCTTCCCCCTTTTGGAGATGCGCGGCACGTTTACTTGCCATTCTATCTCCTATACAAAGGACACTTGGCCAAGGTAGTGCGGAGGGCATCCTGAAGACAAACACTCAGAAGACGTTCAGAAGTCACCCGGAAGACACGTGGAAGACATTTCCCGACATCTTCCGGACGTCTTCTTGACTGTGCTTGCAGAAGATACCCCAGATACCTTCTGTACATCTTCCAGACATCTTCGGGGAATATATGTCTTCCTGAACCCAGAAGAGGTGCGAAAGACGCGCGGAAGACGCGCGGAAGACGCGCGGAAGACACACAGAAGACACGCGGAAGACATTTTTTGACATCTTCCGGACGTCTTCTTGACTGTGTTTGCGGAAGATACCCCAGATATCTTTTGTACATCTTCCGGTTGTCTTAGAGATGTCTTTGAGGAAGACATGTCTTCTGGAAATCTGCAACTTGTAGAAGTTCCACCGAACGTCTTAACACCCCTCTTAGGGGCGTCTTCCTCATTTTTTTGACGATCTTCTACGCGTCTTCTAATGTCTACCTAGCGAGAGGGGTGTTAAGACGTTCGGTGGAACTTCTACAAGTTGCAGATTTCCAGAAGACATGTCTTCCTCAAAGACATCTCTGGAGGGTAACAAGATGCACAGAAGATATCTGGGGTGTCTTCCGTATGTCTTTTTGTTTTTTTTTTGAAAAAAGCTTTAAAAATCGCGAAAAAACAAAAAACATATAAGGTGCACAATACTGGGCATAATTGTGTGGTGTAGGTAGAAGTGCAAAAAAACAAGTGGTTTGTTCGGGAGAGGGGCAAACGTACCAAGTTACTAAGTTAAAAGGGCCGACGAATTTGGTAGAAGAAACTGCTCTTGTTTTAGAGCACCATCCCTCCTAGCAACGGTCGAACAGTCGATCACGCGCGCAGTGAGTCGCGTGAGACGTGATGACTGCACGATACCGCGGATAGCAAACCCGGAAAATCTGCCAGCGCTGCGCTGCGCTGCGCTGCGCTGGTGTGGCGCTGGCGTGTGGTCGCGGTCGTGGTCAGGCGTCATCGTCATGCTCATCGTCAGCTAGCATTAGCATCGCATCGCATCGCATCGCATCGCATCGTCAGGCCCAGCGCAGGGGAGTGAGCACGAGCACCGCACCGCACATCGACATGACCGTTCGAGTTTGAATTTTATTTAACGTTGAAGTGAAATTTGCATCTACCACTTTTACACCTGCATCAAACTCAATTCCACCGCAGCCTCGTTTTCCGCGGACTGCTGCTGGGTGAAGTGGTCCTTTTAAAATAGTTCGTCTAACAGAAAAACGTTGCACAACGCAATACTTCAATAGTGATTGCGGGTGCTTTTCGTGCCTTGGTTTTTTTACGCGCACTTCGGCGTGCTTAGCGTCTAATTGAGGTGTGAACGAGACATGTGTTCTCGCTCGTCCTTTGGACGAGATGATGTTGGTTCGATTTCAACTCACACCACTAGGCCTTTTTGTTTTCCTTCGGTAATCTTGTATTTCGTCTCGTACTATTTTTGCGCTTTACTAACCTTTGGTTTTGCGTTGCGCTTTGTTTTTCAGATCGGCTGAAAATGACCTAGTCAAAAAGGTAAATTTTCAGCCCAACCTCAACACCACAAGTAAAGGTATTTGCTCTATCATCCCCTAGTGTCACACCTAAAAAATACTGCCTTTATGCGTTGTGTTTTTCCGCTTTACTAACCTTTGGTTTTGAGTTGCGCTTTGTTTTTCAGATTGGCTGAAAATGAGCAAGTGGGAAAAGCGCATTTTCAGCCCATCGCCCACAACTAGAAGAGTAAAGGTACTTACCTTACCCTTCCTAGGAATTTGTGCTTGTATTCATTGTGTGTTTTCACTCTACTAAGTGTTGGTTTTTTGGTGTGCGTTGTTTTTCAGATCGGTTAAAAACGAGCGAGTGGAAAACCCATGTTTTTGCGTGGTCCAAGACCTATGCCATGTGTGCATGTTAGATGAACATCGTTTCTAGGTAAATAGACTAGTTGTTTAGAACATGAATGTGAAGTAGTTCTAGACACTTAGCTAGTTAGGATAATAATATGTGTGGCCCTCCTTATGATTAGGTTCTTGATTGAAAAGTAATATTGTTAAAGCAATTTTAGTCTCCAAAGCATCTTAGCCTTCCACACAAATAAATCATCTCTTGTCGTGTATCAAACATTGAGAATATGTTTGTTAAGGATGGCGAGAAGTGTATTATGCCATACATCTTGTTTGCACTCATCCTTCTTGCAAGCTTATTTAAAAATATTAAAAACATTCCTCGCGAATGCGTATACGAATGTTGAAATTTATTAGACATGCAGAAGGCATTCAGAAGATATCTTTTGAACGTCTTCCGCATGACTTCTGTACATCTTCTGAATTCCGGAAGACGTCTTCTAGACGTCTTCTGGGTTCCAGAAGACATCTAGAAGACGTCTTCTACGCGTCTTCTAATGTCTACCATCTTCTGAGTTTCAGAAGACATCCAGAAGATCTTCCGGGAAGATGTACGGAAGACGCCTAAAAGATATCAAGAAGACGTCTTCCGGGATCCAGAAGATATACAGAAGACGTCTAGAAGATAACTTCTGGACGTCTTCCCGGAAGATCTTCTGACCGTCTTCTGGAAACCAGAAGATGGTAGACATTAGAAGTCGCGCCGAAGACGTCTTCTGGGCGTCTTCTGGATGTCTTCTGGACCCAGAAGACGTTCCAGAAGACATTCAGAAGACGTTCAGAAGACATTCAGAAGACGCGTCTTCTGGTTTTCCCAGAATGTAGGGTACTCCGTGTCAGGGTCCTGACTGGTTCGCCCTCGTGCCAGCCGTCGTGCCTCACGTTCTCTGGAATGGGCAGAGGCAGCGCTTGGCTCTGACTCTCCCTCCGTGGTGAAGTGCTGTGTTGATGCTCAGTCAACGGGACCAAGGGCGAGTCCCCCTCTCTCAGCGCGAAGCTCGTTCCCCAGTAGACTGGAGTCTTGACTCAGACTGGCTCAGGCCAGTGCACTGAGTGCCCCTGGATTTGCCTTGCTGAACAAGTGAAAGAACGAAACGCGTGTGGGCAGCGAATGCCTAGAGGTCCAGCACTGCGCTTCAGCGCTCTGAATCAGCAGCAGATGTAGAGTATTCGTGCAAGGAAAATTAAAGCTGGGCCAGAGTGCTGAGCACTTCTGGATTAGCTGGGCCAGAGTTCATAAAGAGGACAGTGACAGTGAGGTCAACTCCTTAACACCAAGAAATAGCACTGATGTGCAGCGCGGTGTGAGCTAGGCCAGTGTGCTGAGCACCCCTGGATTCACAACACCACTGCTAATCAAGAAAGCCATGGCTGGCATATAAGCTCACTCCCCAGTCCAGTCCAGCAAACAAGTACCAGGTCGCTGACAGAGTTGGAAGCTAAGCCAGTGTGCTGAGCACCCTGGATTCGCAGCACTCCTGCTGATTCAGAAGGTGGCCCGTGACATGAGGGCCTCACCGGCTGACCAATACTGTAGAAAGGATAGAAGAATTCTCCAACACATTGTGATAAGGCAGCAGAAGGTCACTCCAGTAGTGAGCAGCACTCCAGGCTGGAAACGTAATTAACTCTAAATTCACCAAGTCACTGTATCAAACCAGGGAATAAACCACTCAGTTGTCGCCTTCAGAGTTGATGCAGCTGCCAGTCCTCTAGCAAGCTCTTCCTCTGCTTCAGGCTTAGGCCAGTACACCAGGGGTGTCCCTGGATTAACCGTCAGACAAAGTGGGGCTGCCAAAGAAACCGTAAGTTGAAGTTCCAGTCATAGAGCAGTGATTCACTGCTGATCCACTTCTTCACTGATAAATAAAAGCAGATGTCGCCGCTAATTAGCTCACAGGCCAAGCACACCTGCCTTTCAGCTAAGCCAGTACACCAGGGGTGTCCCTGGATTCACTTCAGACAAGGTGGCCAGCTGGAGAGCCCACTGAAAGATAGTTCATCAAGGTGCCCATCAGCTGTTGATCCACTCTTAGCCGGTAAGACAGGGCAGATGCCGCTGCTGATTAGCTCTCAGGTGAAACACACCTGCCTTTCAGTTAAGCCAGTGCACCATGGGTGCCCCTGGATTCACTTCAAGCAAGGTGGTCAGCTGAAAGAACCACTGAGAGCTGCTCATCCAGGTGTACATTAACTGCTGATTGACTTTGTCGCTGCCGCCGCCCAAGCTCATGCAGTGCTGATTGGCTTAAAACTGAAGGACACCTGTCAGCAGCTAGGCCAGTGCACCAGGGGTGCCCCTGGATTCGCTGAAGACAGAGGTGTTAAGCATATCACTGTGCAGAAGGAAACCGCTCATGTCTGGTGAATTCAAAGCTGATCCGCCGCCGCTGTTGCTGGGAGCTCTTACAGTGCAAGTACCACCAAGCTCAGGGAAGAAAAAGGTTCCGCCAGTGCACCGTGGGTGCCCCTGGAGTCGCCTGACTTCCGAATCCGCTCTTTCAACTGCTGCTAACTTCTCGCCAAAGGGCCTTGACTTCCGGATTAACACTGAAATAAAAAGCCGCTCCGCGCAGGACATTATTGTTTTGAAAAAGTATGAAAACAGCAGTAAAACATATCCGTCAAAATTGATATTATATCACAAAATACGAATTATTGTGTGTACAAAAGCTGTGAGCAGAACTGTCTTAGCACTCTAGCACTGGCACGCGAACAGCCACCTAGTACTTGCGAAGGCAAACCAATAATGAGTCCACTGGTCTGACCTTCGGTCAGAGGTCACTTATCTCTCAATACTCTGTCACATTTTCCAAAACTGTAACGGGTTCTAGCCCTCGAATCTTCATCTGGCCAATGGAAAGTCATTATTCCATGCCAGCTTTAATACTGTTACCATTTAACACATTCTGACTGACACGTCAGTGGCAAAGGAGTCACTGCCGTCGTCATCGTATCATTCCTCAGTAACCTGATATTGACAATATCTTCTCTGACAAGTCCGCATCTCACAGATGGTCATCTTCGCAAAGCCTGTCATACTGTCACCACTGTCATGCGTGTCACCAGCTGAACAAACCCGGCGCGGTACCATGAGAAGCCGGCGTTTGTTACAGGGTGATGAGTGCAGACTTCGTCCGAAGATACTGCTGTAGCACAACGCTATCTCATCTATACCGAATGCCTCCCATCTCACAGATGGCGTACCGCTATTGGGTTGTGAACCCGAGGCATTGGTTGAACGACTAGTATCGGCATAACGAATGATGCGTTCGCCATATGATACTCGCATGCTTGTTCCGCACATGCTAGAAGCGAAGATGATTTCTTCTCCGAACCGTTCGGTACTTCAAGATAGCATCTTGCTTCGCCATTCTCGAGTCCGACATACGGCCTCTCGATGATAGGTGTCATTCAAGTCTTTCCTTGAATAAATGACGGATGATGTGACTTATCATCTCGATGATATGTACAGTCATAGTCGACCGTACTGACGATTGTCTGTCATTATAATATATGACATGACTCGACATGACATGACATGGTATGACATGTCTGACAGGTATGACAGGTATGACATGTATGACATGTATGTCATCGGTCATAACCCTGACAGATCTCCCCTCTTAAAAGAGTTGTGACCTCACAACGGGCATACCTTTGTATATGTCTTTGATGTCTTTGTTGTTGTTGCTTCTGCTGGTATCAGTCTTCTTACACCGATTTGAGGCGTCCCTCATGGTGTTTTTAGGATATTGGGGGGAACTGAGTCCACTTTAGTCCCTCACCTTAGGCAGTTGCCTTACAGTTCTTAGGATGTAGCCCCCATGAATTGCGTATCGTATTGCAGAGTGACGATTCAAGGTTCAATGAATCGCGTTTCGTGATACAGATTGACGTTGGATTGTTGATTGATCTCATGCGTATCGTGTTTCAGAGTGACGATTCAAGGTATCCGAGGTTTACGTTACGGATTATTTGCGCTAGCCGTCGACGCCTTTGCGAACGATGATCCCACGATTCAACAATTTATAATCGCACGATTCTCGGCCTTATATATATAACTGATCGTTTGCTGTTCGTTTCCATAGTTATTATATATTAGTGCACCCAACCCTTCCTCCCCTCCTGAAGCTACTTTGGAGGTTCACAGGCGGTCATGGGGAGCCCTTTGGATGTTTCCGGAGTTATTTCACCGGGGGCTTGTTTTAATGCAAACGGAGTGGCCCTGCTTAACGGGAGTGGACTTATAATCCTTTACCCGGTCTGCTCAACTCCTCAATTATTGGTCCAGTACGCACGCTTTGACGAACATCTGTCGCGATGAGTGAGAGTGGATTCGCCACGTACTAATGTGAAATTTATTTTAGTTATGTTTGTCAGGCATAACTTAGGATCACAACTCCGTCTACCTCAGTCGATGTCTCCGGTAGCTTCGGATGACTGGCCGCAGAATCCGATGACTAACCACGGTCTTGGCAAAGGTAGCATTTAGCAGTTTTTATTTATCCACAGATATGATACCTCGCATGTGTGCGTATCTGTGCAAGGGTATGATTTTGTACAAGGCTCACTACACCTTTAGCAAAGAAGGATCAATTTCCCGCTCTATGCGACATAATGATAAAACATTAAGAGCAAGGTATATAGATGATCGACATGTATTAGTATATACAGTAATCACTCACCTTTAAGAAAACCCGGCGATAAGAAACCAGCCAGCTTTGGGGGGAGGGGGGGGGTACCGAAGTTGTCGAGAAAAGCTGGCTGGTTTTTTTGAGCTATGGAATCCTCGAAAATAAGAAATATGGGTGCTGGCGCCGCAGGCGGAAATTTTTGAAAATGTCGCCTTTTTAAGTGTTTATCATTGGACTTTTAAGAGAATTGCTGGCTGATTAAAAGAAAATACTTGCTAATGCTGAAATCTGTAGGCAGCCCTGACCGGGAGTCCCGGTGCAGGCCCCTATGACAGATTCCTAGGTAGCCAACACTGGACCGTGACTGATCCGTAAGCCTGTGTTGTGACACACCGAGTGTCACAGGTAGCTAGACTCGAGACCGTTCCGACTCCGTGACCGTTCCGGGTATATCTAGCTTAGGGTTTATTTCTTATGAGAGTTTATCTATATTGGTTCACTGACTGTCTGATATCTTGAACCGGGATATTCCAGTAGGCCGTGGACCCATTCCACGCGATATTCCACAGCTAGTTTGGCCATGATTGGCTAAAGCAGCCGCTTGGAGAGGTGGTGCGCGACGGCGCGTTTGGGGACTCACGGGAATTTTGAGATGAGCTGTTTGCGGTGAGCGTCTTTGAGCCGCAGCTATGGGGATTCGACCTGGACCAGGCCTAGTCGACGCAATGTTCATTTACGGTATTACGCTTGCCCTGATCCCGCTTGCTGCCGATTTTTGGGCTGGTGGCTCGAGCACCTTCGACCTCGACGACGTCTTCCAGTGCCCCTCGCTCGCATGGCTCTACCGCTCCTTCCGTGACTGTGGCGTCGCATCTTCCCCACGACATTACCCGAACGCGCCCCGGCGTACCACCTCCCATCAGGCTTTCAAAGTTATGGGAGTTACCACAAGAGCTAAGAAGTCCCTCACGAGGGACAGCGACATTGATGCCTCGCTGAGGCTTATCGACGGGGTTCGGAACAGCCCGACGGTGCGGACACCGACTGTTCCGACCCCCAACCCTGCTTCGAACGAGGACGCCGACGTGGCCGTTAGGCGTTACTTGCAAGAACAGGCGAGGTTGACCGACGAGATCTACAAGGCACGTCTGCATCGTGCCTGGGCCAAGAGCATCCGCGAGGACGTTCTTGGTGACAAGAAACATCATTTCCGCGGTACGGACGACGCTGGCCTTCTGTCCGACCTGGTGGTGCAGCTACGTACGGAGTTCGAGTCTGCTGGATTGGAGTTGAAGTCCTTTGATCTCGACGACCCCCTTACCCCGGTTGTGAGCCGGGTGAATGGCCTTCTATACGACGTGCTGGCTCTCGTGGTGGAGAAGCACAGCAACGCGTATGTCTGGCTCACTGGTACGGATGCTTCGTCTCACCGAGATGGCCGGCGAGCTTTGGTCGACATCATCAAGGGCTGCGTACCGGTGGCGCTGCGGGAGTCGCAGCAAGAGGAGCATGCGGCCTTGCGTTACCCCGCGGACGTGGACCCGCAGCCGATCTTGGCGCGGGAGCAGCGTTTGGTGCGGGACAACAGGGCCTCCGACTGGACACCTACGGAGGCTACGCGTAAGCTGAGCCTGTACACCAGGCTTGACCCGGCGTTCTACGTTGCGGTTAAGGTGCGCTACCCCATGGCTGCTGACTTGGCCCATGTACCGTTGGCCTCGCTCCGCTCCATGGTGGTAGAGATCTACCAGGCTTGGGCTCAGACTGACACGGGGAAGGCGGCTTCTGGAGCGGACGGCATCTCCGCGCACCTCTCCAGCAGCGAGTACGACGCCCTCCTCGTGAAGATCACGGAGCTGAAGGAGCTGGTACAGCGGCAGCACGGGGAGGGCGCTCCGGTGGTGCGGCAACAGCGGGACAAGCAGCGGCAACAGCAGCAGCAGCGTGCGCAGCAGCCGAGGGGCTACCGTATGGGGCAGCACAAGGTGCCGCCCGTGGGATTCGACCGGGACGACCAGCGAGCGGCAGGTGCAAGAAGGCAGGCAAAGGTGAGAGCTATCACTTCTACCGCGACTGCCCGTTGGGCGGGCGCCAACACCCGCCCACCTCTGCCGCGTCATTCTGCATTCCTATCGACGAGGAGGACGCGGAGGGCGTGCATGCACTTGCCATGTGTGCGCTCTTTCAGCAGGCAGCGGACGATGGCGCGGAGTCCTTTGCTCGTGCGGCTGCCGCGTACGGGCCGCCTGCGGTGCTTTGTGCGGGAGCGGTGGGCGGCATCGACGTGTCCGCCTACGGCTTCGCGATGGAGCATCAGTCAGCTTCCGGCGAGCCCGTAGGAGACGACATTCTTCGACGGCTCGACGATCTTGCCGCGGAGGTTCACTCCGCGGCCAATCACCAGGTGCACTTCACACACGCATCTTTCCCGCCTCCTGACGGCATCGAGCAGCAGGCTTCGGCTCTGGTGTGCGGACCCGCCGCGGCGGGGACCACGCCGGAGGAGCAGGTTCCGGCAGGTGGTGCGGCGGCATCGGCATCCGCCGTGCCGGCCCCTGCTATGCCTGTCTCGCAGGGAAAGGATGTGAAACCCGCGCCACTGCAATCGGCGCGGGTAACCACCACGGCGGACGCGGACGGTGAGTTCGCTGGGTTCGTTCAGACCGTGAACCACGCCGCCATCGGGCAGGTTGACCTCACGGGTTACGACACGGACGATTACGAGGACCTCGCCGACGGCAGCTTCATCGTGAAGCCGCGGACTCCGGCCATTTCGGCAAATCATGCGTCGGAGTCCGCGACCCACGTGCCTCGGTCTGGTGGTGCATCCCGCACCTACGGTTGTGGCAAGCCGCCATGGGGCTTCCCCGCACACGCGGGCCCATGGGGATTTCATTACTTTGTCTCTCTCTTTCTTTTGATCTCGATCATGGGAGTGGGAGCTGCCGCCTACACGGCGGCCAATGACATCGACTCTGTGCAGGTATCGGGTCGGGCTGCACCGCAGCCTGTGCTGTGCAGGCTGCAGGGGAGATTTATGCATCTACCCTGGTATATCCGAGTTGGACCCCGTCACTCTGGATGCAGTACTGCACTCCCTGGGTGCTGCGACGGTGGTTCACCGGCCGCCTGACCCACTGGAGAGCCATAGGACGCTGGCGCTGGTGGGGGGGTACGCAAGTTGGTGGAATTAGCTGGCTGACCCCAAATCTCCGGTTTTCTTAAAGGTGAGTGATTACTGTATTACAAGAAGTAAGGGCATCAGGCTTAATATAATGTTTAGCCTTCATAGGCAGCTATCATG
The DNA here is from genome assembly GCA_001247695.2 of Cymbomonas tetramitiformis. Taxonomy (NCBI): domain Eukaryota; kingdom Viridiplantae; phylum Chlorophyta; class Pyramimonadophyceae; order Pyramimonadales; family Pyramimonadaceae; genus Cymbomonas; species Cymbomonas tetramitiformis. The sequence continues at coordinate 10,195 of LGRX02010569.1, forward strand.
TCTGCTGCATTGGTCAGCTCTGTGGCTTTGACCCAGGTGTCATGCTCAGGGCCGTAGCCTGCATATCGCACTAAGTAGTACTTGACACCTCTAGTGATCTTATCTGAGAGTATATGTGATATCTCAAACAATGGTTGCCCTTCTTCGGTGATCATCTGTGGCAGAGGCAAAGGTGCTTGGATCGAGTCGTTATACAACTCTATTCTGGATACAGGCTGTACCGGATGGATACGGATATCGAGGTCTCCGAATCAACCCACAAAATTTAGGCCATGCCCGTGACTGCCGGCACTCTCACGCGCGGAGCGCCTCACTCCATCCCAGACGTCCGAGCTTAGCCACTCATAGTGGCAATCCCGCAGTGGCTAAATAAAGCGCAAGTGGGGCCCGAAACCTGTTAGATATATAGTTCCGCTGTAATATCGTATCGAGCTGAAGACGTGAAGAGATAAACCCTGAGTTGAGGGTTACGCGATATCATAACGGTAAAGTGTATTTGATAAAAGTAGAGATAACATAAATACCTAACGGATGTTCCACTACTACTGGTGACGGTCACCCAGCCTACTATAGGAAGTGACATGTGACAGTTTCGGGTGTCACAGTGTCAAATCGATCAAGCTTCCTGAGTGAACGGAAGCTTGTCATTCCCGACAACCTTTGCCCTTGGCCTCCCGCAGGAGACCCAAGAGAGTGCCCACCCAACTACGGAGGGCACTATCTCTATGACACGTCTTACACAAACAGGGACAACAAACCATTTGTAGGAACTGTCACATGGCCCAACGAAAGAACTTCACTCTAATGCGGCCAAATGTTGGGGCTCTCAACTTCCTATCGTGAATTTTGGCAAAGTGGGGTGAAGGGGGCTACCCACTTGTGTGTCCGCCACTCGTTCACAGGGTGGGGACTTGCGACCCGAGGTGGAAGAACAGGGTGGGGGCGGGGGGGGCTACCCACTACTTTTGAAAATGGCAGATCCTATGTGGGCAAGTCATTTCAAAATACCTCGTCTATTACCTTACCTTAAACAAGCAAACCGCGAATAGCAGAGCGGGATGATGACACTGTGACGACACTGTGTCAGCGTCATCTGTCAGTCATGAACTCGTGATCGAACTGATTTTATATATAAAACCGAGTTTACAGTTTTTTAAAAACTGTGTTCGACCTTTCGCTTTGTAGTCTTTCATTTCACTCATCATCTACACTGTGAACTGCACTGTTTGTATCAGATCTGTTGTATAAATACAAAATATATAAATACAAAATATAAACGAATGATGAGATGATCGAACGATCAGATTCAGATGGCCTACAGCTGAACAGAACGGGCCTAGTGGAGATCTCAAAATTGAGATCGACCAAGCCTAGTAATTTATCAAGGACTAAACTAATTTATACCCCTTGTAATTTATAACCACAACCCTCAACAAGAGGAACGATTGAAAACCTGCATCGAGATCGTGCATGCGTTCCGTGTATGGCTGTACTGTATGCATCTGTTCAAATTTGTCGTCACTTCGGTGATTTTGAACTCATGAACTCTGATCGTATCATCCTGCCGCTCAATTCACATGTGAATCTAGACGGCTGAAATTTAGTTGGGCACCCCTATCGTGCAACTGTATGGAATATACATTTTGGGAATCGGCGAGTGTTACAGTTGATATATGAGATGAGTAGCAGAAAATTGGTGCATACCAGATACCTAAAACAAACATAAGCTTGAAATGGCAACCCAGTTTTGCAAAGTACATGGTTTTTACAAAAGTAACACTTAGGTTGGCCGCTGAGATGATATTTTCCTTTAAAAGGAAATAATTATACTGACCGGCACCACGGCCCTTCAGCTATGTGTTGCACGTCCCTTTTCAACTCGTCGTCGACTTCGTCAGAGTCGCCTTAGTCATATTCAACAGCTTTGCTGATAACTACGTCGAAAATGCTGATAAAGAGATGCACTTTGCAAATAGAATTGCTGTTACTTCACTATGTCGAGCTTCGGACATCCCCCACAGCTAGTTAGCTATGCCAACTGGTACCCTTCACTAAGTACGATGAAAAGAACACTTTATCTGACGCATCTCCGTGTGATGTTTGCTGACTTGCCCGTACAGCAACGCGACCAATCTATGTGCGATATTCTGAAGAGGGCTCCTCGTTCCTTCTAATTCACTTGGCCTTGGTAGAGAGAACGAGTACTTTGCCTTCTCTGGGCGGCAGCATGGCTCTCTTCTGGCAGGCCATCAATCGAGCAAAAGAACGAGAAGATGTAGATGCTGAGGTGCAGGTCCTTTCATTGGCTTGGGCCTTTGTGAATGGAGGTCATAACAGACAACAATACATTTGCTGAGACACCTTGTGAACGCGGTCGAGACCGTCACATGTCCGGCAATTCAGCGACCCACAGATCTCGCAAAAACGGGTGGTACCCCCGAACGGGAGGTGAAAATACCGATGAGCGACGACTGAAACGCGTGCGACTCTTTGCGAAGTCATACGAAACTATGCTACTGTTTCTGTCCTTAATATTTGGCTCTCTGTGTCTGGCTCTCAGGTTCTGGGGAAATTGGAACCTGTCGTCAACTTAGTTAGACCTTTGGATCCGTCCGGAGCGCCAAGCGGTGGATTTGCCCAGTGCGTTTCTCAGCTCTTACAAACTTGTGAAACTGTTATATTTCAAATGGATGCTCACAAAGTGGTGGTGTTAAGGCCTGGGACTATCAACCTTACCTTCGTTATATCATCGGTGGCGGCGTTATCAATTCTCTAGGTGCAGCATTTCCAGCTTACACGTGCTTTGCAGGGCTTTAGATTCCGAGGAAGTGTCCCCCCTCAGCACTTCTCCTTACTGCTGTCCCCCCAGTCCTCGCATCCCCCTTGCTAACGGTTTTTTGGTTATCAGAGCCATTCTCCACGCGATAAATTTAACGGGTTCATGCCGACGAATAAAACTTAAATGTCACTCATACCTGGTGCGATTTCTTTGGTCGTTTGAGCGGGAGGTCACTTGGATGTACAGGGCTGTGAAGGCTATTCGCGATAAGGATAAAGAATATAAGAGGTGCTCTTGGGTTCCTACGATTTCCAGTTCTGTTCGGCTTCGCCCGGAAACTGCCTCGCGTAGATGCGCCTTCTCGAAATGCAAAAAGTCTCTTCCGTTACTTTTCACTGAATCAGAAGAAAGGGTGTGGCGAGAGCTATCTCCTGCAGAAAAGTCGAGGCATGCTTGCACAACACCTCCTTCACCTTGCTGAACAAGCTGCGTGCCGGCTGTGCCAAGTCCGTCCCTTAGCATCCTTAATTCTTTGTCACATTTCCTTTCTGCGAATTCCTCCTGCCCCTTATTTCTGTGACGCGGGCAAACACTTGCACATCGTCCGGAGCGGTTTTTTATGCCCATCGCCCTTCAACGGCGCCTCCGTCGGTGTCTTCTTGCTTCTCTCTTGACTTCCTCCAGAGTTGCAGGGATCCCAAGAATCGCAGCGAGGCCGACGTACTGGAGCTTTGTGCCGTGTGCAGCGTGATGCTGAAATATTTTGCTGATAAGGTGAGGTGCATGTTCAAGAGAATTATGTTCTCTTTCCGGCTAGTGCACTTCTTTGGTTTGATTGTGACGTCTCAGTCTGTAGGAGTGAGGCAGGGAACTCAACCCTTGTCCTACTCCTGCAGAGATATGTAAGTGATAAGCACACGTGTTGCCCGATGCCCTCCACTGGAAGGATGGGGTGCAGATATATCAACACGCGCGCATTTGAGCCCTGCAATTCGCTTTCGGGCCTGGCTTTTTTAGTTTGGTGTATGTGCCAGGATGTTTCGGCCCTGAGTTGTTTCTGTGGGTTGCTTACTTTCGGGTCGGGTGGCCTTTTGGTCAGCTTGCCTTGCGCTGCTCGGTGTGAGGGATGCTTGCATGCTATAGGACTATACCAAGGAGTGCTAATTCCGTAATTCTGGCTTCCGGGAGTTTATCGTTAACACTTTGAGCGCCCTGACGACCCTGTGACTTCCCGCCATTAAGCATTCTTGCTACCACCCGTTATGTGGATTCGGATGAATATGTCTTGGTTTCACCTTGTGTCTGCAAGCAATGGACCCCAGCATCGTCATAGACGAAGATGGCTGTCAAAATTTCAGTTCCAAGCTCTATTGGCGCGTGCTGTTTGGTGCGAGGGCGGAGGGATTGGAGGCTCGGAAGAAAGCGTTGTAGCCGGTATAAGAGCGAGCGCTTTGTGTGCATGTAAGAAGACGTCCTGGTCGCAGCCGGTTACCTTTCCGGCACGGCTATGTAGACTGCTGACACTCGAGTGAGAGGCGAGGACTGAGGGCGCTGACTGTTTGCCCTAACCGCAGCCTTTCCGAGCGCTTCTCCAAATCTGTCCACATCTAAAGCTCGAAAGCTACCAATCGAACAGTTACATCTGCAGACAAGGTGCGTTCCTACCTCGACTCCCGTGCGCCCGGAGCGTCTGCTCTGCGGGCAGCTCACGATACACTGAGCGAGGCCCCAGCGCACCCACCTTGCGTGGACCACTCGGAATGGGCGTTCAACCTAGGAGACCACACGTGAGGTGGTCGCATATACTCTTGTGGGCTACCGGTACCTGCCACTCTCAGGTGTCCGGAATGTGTCCTTCCAATCTTACTGAGGCCGATGCTTTTTGTAAAGGCGTCGTGCGTGGTGTGTAGCTGAAGGTCTTGCTAAACACGCTTTGCAGTTTTACAGTCCAAGGTTTTGCCCGAGGTCTTGCTAAACACGCACTGCCGGTGTGCAGCCCGAGGTCTTGCTAAACACGCACTGCCGGTGCGCAGCCCGAGGTCTTGCTAAACACGCACTGCCGGTGTGCAGCCCGAGGTCTTGCTAAACACGCACTGCCGGTGCGCAGCCCGAGGTCTTGCTAAATACACACTGCCGGTGTGCAGCCCGAGGTCTTGCTAAACACGCACTGCCAGTGCGCAGCCCGAGGTCTTGCTAAACACGCACTGCCGGTGCGCAGCCCGAGGTCTTGCTAAACACGCACTGCCGGTGCGCAGCCCACACTTCTTTCTGAAGGCCCAGTGCCTGTATGCAGGTGAAATTGGTGACCGCTTCTTTGTCATTGCCTCGGGGACTGTTTCTTTTGTGGTGAGCATCCCGCTTGCGCCGTGCTAGGCGGCGTGCAAAAGACCTTTGCCTTTGACCTTTGCATCTGACCCTCCATTTTGAGCATCGAAGCACACAAGCGGCTGGATCATGAGGAATGCACTAGTTCTGTGCATGCTTATAGCATTCCCTTGCCGCTGAACAGCGCACGGTGTGTGCACAGACAAGCTCGAACGGCAACAACGAGAATGTCGCGACGCTGGCACGAGGGCAGGGATTCGGAGACACGGTGTGTGGCCTGTACATTCCATTCGAGTGGTTGCCTGCCATGTCCATGGTATCACGTCTTTGGTCACGTGCATGGCCTCTTTGTTGCCCTCAGCAAATACGAAATAGCTTGCAAAGATGTTGGGCATGCTCTGTGATCCTTGCATCCGTTAGCGAACAGGAACTGTCAAGACTGTCCCGGCTGCTGAAGCGGTGGAGCCTTCTCGTGGATGCAGGCGCTGCTGACTGGAGCTCCCCGTGGAGCTAATGCCATTGCCGCGGGCGCTGTCGACCTTGTAACGGTAACACCCGGAGCCTGCTTCCAGCGGTTCCACGTGCTCTGCTTCACTACACTTTTGGATCAATTTCTTTATGGGCGCCTCGCGGTGGGAGGAATAGAGCTAGCTTCCTGTAGGATCCTGGTGATCCTATATTAGCCAATATGATTCCGACTTGCAAGAGAGGAGACCACGCTCACGGTACTGAATCCCCTATGAGGAGATTGTTACAAGCGTGTTCAGTTTCGAGACGTTATTTTCTAAGGGTACGCGTTAACGGAACGATTGCCTACATGCATGTGTTCATAACGCAGCATGCATTACGCGTGTACGAATAATCACGTGGTGCATGATAATATAATATGAGTATGCAGCGACTTCCGCTCATACCTACAGTATGTGTGTTTCACGCTGTGAATCGCTTTGTGTGTGGCCATGTCTGCCCCGTCGCGCCGGGACACGCGTCGTGATTATCACGGTCTGATTTAAGTATTGGATGCCTCTGTTGCTTGGTACAAATCGCACAATGCGTGGTGGTAAGCCAGAGTGAATACTATCATTGTTACAAGCGTGTGCCTCCCTCCAAGGGACGCGGCTCCTGCGCGTCATGTGATCTGACCCCATGACCTTCCGTCCAGCTCGATCCCGATCACCCGAGTTCCCGTCTCACCTTTCAGCGCTCGACGCTTGCTTGGGCTCTTTTGCCAGGGGCACGGAAGGCTAACTAACTAACTACCCCGTTGCCCTGTCACGCAAACCAGCTCGAGAAAGCTGTCTTCAAGAAAGTGCTGCAGAGGGAGTGCGAGGTCATGCTGGGGCGAAGTGTGCAATTCCTCAAAACGCACGTACGCATTTTCGCCAGTATTCCGCACAGGTGAGAGGGCGCACAGAGTCGAATGCCCGCCCACCAGGAGCTCACAGCGAATATTTATTAGTTAGTTATACACGCGCTGCGCTCTGGAGCTCACAGCGGATATTTATTAGTTAGTTATACTACACGCGCTGGAGCTCACAGCGAATATTTATTATTTAGATATGCACGCGCAGGAGCTCGCAGCGAATATTTCATCTGCCAGACAACTTTAGCTGGCATAACAGTGTTTGTGGTGCATACGTGGATAAGGGTGGTGTCGGGTTGGTGGGATTTGTGTATGCGGCTTGGGCAGTACTTGCATGCGGTTTGCGCACCAACTATCAGTAGTGTTCTTTCCAAAGGTGAATTTCTGCCGCCCAGATGGGATTGGTCGCTCATAATGCTTGCTGGCCTCACAGCAATGCTGCCTATCCCTTGGTAGAGGCTCGCGTCGTGGAGTACGCTGCATGTCCACTCGGCGCAGATCATTTGACAAATTCGCGGAGCAAGCATGCGGATAGGGCGAGGCGCTGTGGCGCTCTCGGGAGGGTGGCAAGGGCACCTGTCAGCATCAGGGGATCCTGACAAGGCCGACACAGCTCTCATATTTTGCGGATGTGGAAAGCTTTCATGTGGCTCTTAGGGCGATGACATGGGAAGGGTCCATAAGGGTCCGATGGTGATGCTGATTTGTCAAGAGTCCATAAGGACGCCATGGAGGCGGCATGGCGAGGGCCCACGTGGGTCTCAGGGTGACGCTGATGTGGCGAGGGTCCATGCGCCTTTCACGATGACGGTGTCGTGGCAAGGAAGATTGTTGCTTCCAGGGTGAAGTTGATGTGACCACCCATTTGAGTTTCAAGTCGATGCTGACTGCTGTGATGTCATGCGGTTTCGAGGATTGACTGAATATGGCAGGGGCCCATGCGGGTATGAGGCATGGCAATGGTCCATGGGGGCCTCAGGGGAACGTCGTGACACGGCAAGGGTCCATGGGGGCCTCAGGGGAACGTCATGACACGGCAAGGGTCCATGGGGGCCTCAGGGGAACGTCATGACACGGCAAGGGTCCATGGGGGCCTCAGGGGAACGTCATGCCACGGCAAGGGTCCATGGGGGCCTCAGGGGAACGTCATGCCACGGCAAGGGTCCATGGGGGCCTCAGGGGGAACGCCATGACACGGCAAGGGTCCATGGGGGCCTCAGGGGAACGTCATGACACGGCAAGGGTCCATGGGGGCCTCAGGGGAACGTCATGACACGGCAAGGGTCCATGGGGGCATCAGGGGAACGTCATGCCACGGCAAGGGTCCATGGGGGCCTCAGGGGAGGGTTGCACGAGTAACATAGTTTGCAGAGCAATGCTGACGTGGCAAATATCCGTCTGGGGCTTCGTACAATGCTGACGTAGCAAAGGTCCGTCTGTGGCGTCAGCGCGATGCCGTCGTAGCAAAGGTCCGTCTGGGGCTTTCGTGCGCTGCTGACGTGAGTGCGGTTCTCTTTGCGAAGCTGACCAGGTAAGGGTCAATTTGAGTCCCGGGCAATGCTGACGTGGCAAGGGCCCATGGCAGGTCTCTCAGGACGCCATTGATGTGGGTAAGGGCCATGCGGATCTCTGGGTGCCACTGATGTGGCACCGGCTGATTTTGGTCTCAGGGTTACGAATTTATGGTTGACAAGAACAATAAAATCTATTTCATCAAGCTCGGCAGCGTCCGCCTTGTCATGCCATTCAAGCGGTAACGTGCCCTCGACGCAGGGCCCCGGGGTGTGACATGCCAGTAGCACCTTAACGTGCCCTCGAAGCAAGGCCCAGGGGTGTGACATGCCAGTAGCGCCCTAACGTGCACTCGACGCAGGGCCCAGGGGTGTAACATGCCAGTAGCGCCCTGTGCCTGTGGCCAGTCCAAGATTTTTTCAGACAGCAGTGTGAAGGGAGGTTGAGGAAGAGGTGTGCGGGAGCGGATGGGCTGTTGTGCGGATCCTGTCCAGAAATATCATGGATGATCAAAATGGTAAGAATGCCCATGCTCCCCTTGTTGGCCCCCACCCTCCCCTCCTCCCGCTTTTCCTTCTCTCCGGGCTGTTGATCATGATATGCATCAGAAGCTTTTCTCTCGGTGTTCTTCTCTCACGCATCTCCGCCAAGCACACACTGAACGCGCTATGCACTCGGCCCGAATGACAAATCAGTAAATGCCTCCTTCCCAGCGGGTTCCTCGCATCTTCTTGGTTGCCTGCGCAGCGATGCGGTGGTCTGGGTGTTCCCCCGGCGAGTGCTTCCTCTGGCTCGTGATGAGGGCACATGTGTTCCCCCGGCGAGTGCTTCCTCTGGCTCGTGATGAGGGCACATGTGTTTCCCAGTTGCGAATCGATGTGTGTGGCAGTGGCTTGAGGTGAGGGGCGCGGGTTGAGGAATGCTGCAGCATTGAATGTTGCCAAGCGGCCAGATGGCACCATGTTGCGTGGACCCCACCCGATTACCTTCAAGGGGAAGATGCAACAACTGGTGAGTACCATGCCTGCAGCCAGCAGGCTCTCTTTTGGAAGTGTGGAGGGCCAGGGGGGTCGGGGCGGTCCGCGCACGTTTGCACCTCGTCGATCCAGGCATTAAAGGACATCGTCATCGAAAGCACCTATTTGCCCATGCAGCGTGCGTCATCCCTGGATGACGGACCCCTCGATGACAGAAGCTGTGCGCTGCTCTCTGCAGGGAGGTGGCGTCGTGAGTGATATGCTCGAAGTTTGCACGTTGGGAGCCGGGAATTTTTTTGGAGAGAGCGCCTATTTCGACGACGTGAAGCAGGGCTGGATGGCGAAAGCGAACACAAACTTGGAGCTCCTGCAGGTGGCCGCCGCCTTCGCTGCCATGCTGTACAATGGCAGCTTCATTTCAAGCATTGCATATACGTATATGTGGCTATATCCGCTCCCGATGAGGCACGCTACGATGGACATTGCACTCCGAGGAGCGTTTGCGGGGATGCCTGGGGTGGCTGTCCTTGACCTGATGTACACGGGCGTCCGGGCAAAGTGTGTCAATTAGGGAAACGCCTCTTTGCAGCATGGTGTGGCGGCAAGGGATAACTATCGGCACGGAGGCTGGTTTGCTGCCGTGCAGATCACGAAGAGCAACTTTGCGTACACTGCGACCGAGGAAGTAAAGCAGGTTAGAACCCACAGCTGCTGCGTGCGCCATCATATCGGAACCAATGGGGATCCGGGTTGCATGTGTGGCATTCACTGCTCGCCTGCTTCACGAAGACACGTGTGACGACGACCCTCAGATGTACTGAATATTAAGACATGTGTGGCGATGACCCTCGGATGTACTGAATATTGAGACATGTGTGGCGATGACCCTCGGATGTACTGAATATTGAGACATGTGTGGCGATGACCCTCGGATGTACTGAATATTGAGACATATGTGGCGATGACCTCGGATGTACTGAATATTGAGACATGTGTGGCGATGACCCTCGGATGTACTGAAACTCTAGATATTTGTGGCGATGACCCTCGGATGTACTGAAACTCGAGACACGCGTGATGACGACCCTCGGATGTACTGAAACTCAAGACACGTGTGGCGATGACCCCCTGATGTACTGAAACTCGAGACATGCGTGACGATGACCCTCAGATGCATGAAGGCTCCCTTCGACCCTTGCACATCGCAAGAAGGCGCTGCGTAGGACGGGCCTCGCATGTAACTCTCCTTTGGATCTCGAGTGCCACCTGGCTATTCCCGTAGCACGCGTCACACCCCATGTATCAGGGTTGGGTGCTATATGCACTGGACAATCAGCCGGTTTCCTGCGTCAGCGGGGGCCAGTGGTGAGTGACTGGGCAGGCGATGCATGATGAGGCGATCTTCCGCCTGAAGTACTATGCGGGCCGGCGCGGCATAGCCATCAACAGCAGCACCGCCAACCAGCCGCGGCTCGTGCAGTGGAATAACCTCATAGAAGCAGGGCTGGAAAAGAAAGCAAAAGAGAAAAGTGCCTCGGCGACGAATGCAGGGCCCAAAGTGCAGACCGTCAATCATCAATACAGCCCTGACATGGACTTAAACGGCCAGAAGTGCAGCGGGCTCACCTTTATCAGGTGCCGCGGGGACCGCATCTCTGTGGAGGCTGCTTGCACGGCGATGGAGGTCGAACAGCGAATGCGGCACATGCGGAGGGAGCTTCCAGCAGCGGGTTTTGTGCAGAACATGCCTGTGCTGTGGCGTGATGAGGAACATCAGGACGTGTGATGGTCATGTGGGATGTGCTGTAGCCCGATAGTTTTTCGCAGCCTTCGGAGAGGATTGAAGGGGTTCGAGGGTGCCTGCTCCCGACAGCAATGTGGTACTGGAGGACTGCCCGCCCGGCCAAGTGCCCCCCCTCCTGAATCTGCAAAGCCTACCACCACACAGCAAGGTGCCGCCCAGATCAAAGCTCGCCCGGGAAAGCACCACTAAGGACCGATGGTGAGTGATGGCGAGGGACCTCCTCAGCTGTGGAGGACCGACGGTGAGAGATGGCGAGGGACCTCCTCAGCTGTGGAGGACCGATGGTGAGAGATGGCGAGGGACCTCCTCAGCTGTGGAGGACCGATGGTGAGAGATGGCGAGGGACCTCCTCAGCTGTGGAGGACCGATGGTGAGAGATGGCGAGGGACCTCCTCAGCTGTGGAGGACCGATGGTGAGAGATGGCGAGGGACCTCCTCAATCGGTGCGAGCCGATGAAAATGGACCTTTTGTGCAGGGACTCAGATGCTGAGAACTTATGACCGTGGACAATATGACAGTATCAGACCTCCGCAGACACTGAGCGCTGCTGGCGAGAGACAGCAGAGGACACCCTTGCATGCTGAGGACCGGTGATGATAGTCTTCTGGGGCGGCAGCGCATATCGAGGGCTCATCCTCGTTGCTCCACGTGGGTCGATTGGCGGTCTTTGCGTAGGTCCGTGGGGGGCTTACCTATTTGCTCGGATGTGGCGGCGCGGGGTGGCTGATGTGGCGGCGCGGGGCGGCTGATTTGCGCGTGCGTAGACGCTGAAGCCCATCCTCACGGAGATCCCCTCCGGCAGCCTGGAGTTGCCCACACCACCGCCCGCCAGCACGAAGTCAAAAATCAATTTGATCTCGCATGCCAAAAGTATGGGTGAGTTGTCGCACTGAAGGCCCCGGCCTGGGCGCTTCTCCTCCGCCCCGCGCCACGCGCTGCGCCGTGCGTAGGGCACACCCCGCTGGGACCTGTGCCTGCACATGCTCTGTGCCTGCAACGTCCAGGGCGCGCCCAGCTGGCACCCACGCGTGCACGCGCTCGCCGTGAGGAGGCCTTTCGACATTGACTGCAGCATGACCCCCAGCTACTTGGGTGTTGGGCCCTACCAGAGCTGCACAACACCACTTCCTCGGACACCGTGCTGCATATGCAGACCTCCAACATTGGGGCGCACTTCTCCTCCTGCGTCTCAAGCCCCGCTGGGAAGTGGCCGAGTAAGCACCCTGATAGCCTTCTGATGGATCGCGCCGGACACAACATATCGAGAACGCCTGGGCTGCCGTACGACTTCCGATCGCTGCAACCGTGCGTGCAGTAAGTTCCCGTGTCAGCGCCCCGTATCAGCGCCCCGTGTCAGCGCCAGGTGTCAGCGTGGGGATTCGCGGCGCTCAGGTTGTGGAGGATGCAGATCGATCAGAAGGTGGATGCAGATTTTGACTCCTCGGCCGTCCTCCCTGCGGCTTTGTGGCTGCTGTGCCGACGACACCGACGTTGGTGGTCCTCTGCCTGTGTGTCGGGCGATGGCCACCGCTCGTTGCGCGATTGCCCGGACTGCGCCGCCCAAAATCGGATCTCGCTTCCTCGAGTGCTCCCCAAGAATCAAATCAGTGGCTGGGCTGAGCTAGGAAAATGTGGTGATACATGTTTGACACGTGACGGACGCCATGAGAGAAGAAGAGAGATGTTGCATCAGTGTGAGCTCCTCGGTTTCGAAATCCTCTGAGAGGCGCTCCCACCTCCACATACACACACACACACACAGCCGGCTCCAGAGAACCAACAGCAGTGCGCCGGCAGGACAGCCGCAGAGGGGCTCAGGTGGCCCAGTGAGGCTCAGGGAGCAGAGGGGTGGTCTTGCGCGTGGGCTTGGTGGTGGAGATATGGCTCGCGCAGCTCGGGGGGCAGGGATGAACCGGCTTCAGGCACAAGGCGGCAGTGCGCTGGCGGTGCAGATGCAGAGGGGCTCGGGTGGCTCAGCGAGGCTTAGGGGGTCCCATTCTTCACTAGTGAGCTCCGGAGAATCCGGATGAGTGTCCCGAAGTGTGTGCTGAATCCTTTGATCCCCGGCGTGGGTACATAGTGCAGTCTCCTGTGGCTACGGGGTGCCAAAGGAGTCGCAAGGATAAGCATACACACACACACACACACACTGAATGGCATGAGCACGCCTCTTTGTAGGGAGCGTCGTGGATTCGTCTGGCGCTGGCTGTCTTTCTTGTCCATTGCTTCATGCTTGTTACACGTGCTGGGGACTCGTGTTCATAGGCCCACATATGGGGTACTGGCACTTCGTTGTGAACGGGGACGACCGCCGGTTGGGAGTGGTTGTTGGGATGCGGTTGTCCCTGTGGTGCTTTTCTGGCAGGCACTGCCCCTTGGAGAGCTTGGTAGTTGTCCTTTGCTGCAAGGAGAGACAGAGGGTGGTGATGTCCACGTTCTGTGTCTTCCCTTGATTCTGCGGGGAACACTTTGGTGCCGGCACTTGTTCTTTTCGTTCACTGGATACGAGCACTTAGGTGTCCGTGTTTGGTTTTTTTCCCATCAGACGTCCATGCCGGCGACAGATGGGGGGGGAAGTTGGGGTGCCCAGAGCGGGGAGGGGAGACCTTGGTGGAGCGTGCACCGCAGCTGGGGATCCCCTGTCTGGTTTGAAACCTTTAGCTTGCCTGGGCTTGAGCACCGGATTGGAATATTTCCATGACGGACCTGCGGAGCAAAGCTGGATGAGCTCCCAGCTACCCCACATTTTCGGTTGTGATTCGTGTTTGTGATGGAATCGCTTTGCGCTTGGGGTTTGGTTTGGGATGTGTCGAAGTGAATGGTATCTTGTCACGGCTCCTGGTTTGCTTCTCACTCCACTGGGATGGTGGCGGGCTGGGTTTTGTCGGCGGGCCTCGCGCCGTCCAGTTAGTGTGGCGGAGGGTGGGAGAATCTGTCCGGCACCCGGCCACCATGGCATCCCTACAACAGTGGCATGTGCACTGAATATGCGCTAAATCCGCCACACGCAGGCGTAGGAACCCTTTGTTGGAGGCGCCTCTCAGAGTGCAGAACATGATCAAGATTAAACCCAGGTACCGCTCCTACCGTGTGCGGGCGAAGCCTTGCACGAGCGCAGTGTTGTTGTATCACCTGCTCACATACAACGCTCACACCCCGAAACCTCAATCCGATTGCTACCTTGGTGTGGCGTGGTGGTAACTCTGCAGATATCCCTATGGTCACTGGGTGCATATCAAGTGAGCACGTGCATGCACAAGCCTGCCAGTGTCCTGGGCATCCTAGGACCCTTCAGTTCAGAGACAAGCCGCCATGTCATTTTGTCCTCACCCCCACAGTCTCACCCATTGTTCAGTTGGGAAATCCGGGGCGCAATCTGCCAGTGCGGAAATGAAGGGCCGTCGCACACAGCTTAGATGTGAGATGTGCTCCGCAGGTACAAAGTAAAACGTGTTCAGAGTAGTTCAAGCCGGAGGGACAAGATCAATCCCGGCCACACATCAGAGGGCAGAGATCCCGGTCCAATGGGTCTCCATGGCGTCCACTCCTTGCCCTACCTCTCACAGGTGGGTTCTCGTGTGTCCACACCATGGCCGCATTTCAGTGCCAGAGACACACTGCTGCTGCACGAGTGTTTGGTGATTTTCTCACGAATTCAGCAGCCAAGCTTAATTCACCAGATCGAAAATGCAAATTTGCAGCCAAGATATTCTGCCGTCGCATCAAAGAATTGGCTGCTTAAATTTGCGATAAAAATCCGTATATGCATAGACAAGGGGCCTTTGATTTTTCATTCTGCAGACTGGCTTGTGGTTAATCACCCGAACGGGTGCATGAAAGCGGAAATTTACAGGACACACGCCTCGCACCGGATGCTGCCGAATGGGCGGTGCCATATAGCTATCTTGCTGATTTCCTTCATGGTCGATGAACAAATAATGGCCTTGTGCTGTGGGGCGGGATGGCGCATGCAGGACGATCCGTTGATACAAAGTGTTCAAGCGCATATACATAAAGATTCCATTGTTGATGCTGTTTCATCATGAAAAAACTAGAGGATATGGCATTAAACCAGTGAGCCAGCAGCTGTATCGACCAGAAATATTCGAGGGCAAGGTGACTGCGTATGCAGATAAACGTATTAAGACAGATTGCATCCAGCCCAAACGAATGAAAGCCTCAATCGTATTATGCTAAATGTTTAGCGTTAGTATATTCACATATACACTATGTGCTTTATAGTATTTATTATAGTACTAATTGTATAATTTATGTATTGAAGGACATATGTCCCACAACAAGTTTTCGGTGTTTTTGATGACACTCACATATAGCAAACTATTTAAATAACTTGATAACTTTTGATGAATACGGGACAAAAATAATTTTTTGACATGACCTGTCTTGACTTTTTTGATAATTCCGCGGTATTTGCGTGATAATAGTCGCTGACATTTATTTCTCTCTGTTCGAAAGAGTCACAATTCCGTTCTTTGATTAGAACCGGTATATAAAACGCTTATTGTGCCAGGGGCACTACGACGGATACTCGGAGAGCTATGGCAGTTTCCAGGCTATTTATAACAAACATAGTTGAAACAACATATTGTGTGTGTGCACTCTAGGTGCACTGCACCGTCACGATGTTCCAATCTGCCGAACTTGCTATCTGGATTGGGAGCACGTGTGATCGAGAAAGCACATAAGAAATTAACCGCGATGCGTACGTGCGTGCAACACTCTATAATGGGCTTGCGTTCTAATGACAAGTCACGCGTGAAGCAGCACGACAACTCTAATCTGCAGAACTTGCTATCTGGATTGGGCAAACGTGCGATTGAAAGAGCAACGGTGAAATTACCCGCGATGCGTGAGCAGGTGCTACACTTAAGAGTGGGTTTAAGTTTCAATGACAAGTAATGCACAAGGCAGCAAGTATACAGGAGGAATACACTATAGGGATCGGAGTAATGACCTGTCTCAGTGAGTGTTAGGGCGTATAGGAACGCCTTAGTCAAGTCCTCTTTAACGTATGCGTCACGGAAGGGATGGGGGCGATCCCCACGCTTCGCGAGCAGAACGTTCCTGATGAAGGTACTTCCAGAGTACTGCAGGTCCTCCGTGTATGCGATGGCGAAGGCGTCAACATAACTCGCCCCCCCTGTGAGCAAGTTTGCACAAAGTGTTTAGGCGTTTGTTTCCAATTGCCTCTTTGTCACGTCACTTTTAATGCAAGTCACAATCTTCTTGTTAAACGCTTCTTCCCCCCCTACTCTTCTTTTATCACATAGGAAGCAGCAATAAAAACCAAGGAACACGTCAACTCGTTCTAATGCCTTTACAAGAACAAAGGAAGGAGGATCGGCTGTAATTTCACAAACTAAGAGAGAAATTTCACAGTTTTTTGGGAATTCAGTAAGCCAAAAGCTCTTTGAAGGCACTCTTTCAGGTACAAGTAAGAAAGGGGGCGTCGATCTGTTTTTAAGTTGACCTCTCGCGGTCGTTCTTCTCTTTGCAAAGTGACAACAACAATGGAAAAGGGTAAAGTCGTTGTCGCGTTTTAAATTCTCTGGAACTGAGATGAGACAAGAAGCAGCGCTAATTCCACACACTGAAGTCAGAAATTCACAGAATTCACAAGCACCCCTTTCTAACCTCCTTGAATGTGAAAGTTTTCCAGATGTAAAGTTAATGAAAGAGGTTGGCTTTCCATAATGACTTGCTCTTTTTGATGCTTCTGTTAGAACAGGGTGTAAGGTGAAGAGCTGGTATAATGACGCGACACCTGAAAGAATCAAACGCGCTTTTGCGTTGCTGTCAGCAATGCTCGTTCGCAAAACGTTTTCTGGTGTAATTGGCTGTTTAATTGTTCCCCCAACCCACATCTCAGCGCAAAAGAGAATGGGCACATAATCCCTTCGCCCTTTAGGGCGAACGTTTAAAGCAGTGGAAGAGGACGCAATGGCAAGCGCAACACAGATGGGCTGAAGATCTTTAGCAATTTCAGTTGTTAAGTCAGCGTAATTTTGTTGATCAGTCGTCGTTAAGTTTTTCCTCCCCTAAAGGGGCTTCCAGTGGCTCTTAGCGCCAACTGGGATTCGTTAGTAAAAAGGTAGCGCACTCACTCTCTCTGCTAAAACGCAGAGAGCGAGCAAGGCGCATATCAAACAGTAGAGAAATTACAACAGGAGAAAGTGATAAGACAAGGAGAAGAAAAATAAATATCCACTTACCATTTTTTCAAGAAGAAAAATGGAAGCGGAAAATTATTTGGAGAGGGTGGGCGCTGAAGTCGTCGGCGTTTTTTGACATATGCGAGAGCTGCACACCTGTTTGTAGTGCTTCACTGTGTGTGTTCTTGCAGATTCTAGAAATATATAATAAAGGGCTTTGGGGCACTGTTTGCCTCTCATATGAACTACCTATCACGTGGATTTGTTCCAAAACTTGGATTTTCGAAGATTTCAGAGCGTGTGATCACCAAGGGTAATTTTTACGAAATCTGGAAATTTTCTTCAGTCCTACCACAAGGACCTACATTTAAGCCCGGCTATCCGCTTCACAATAGGTCCTATGAAAATTTCGAGACTCAATTCGTCAAGTTTCACGGGAACACCGAATTTCACCCCATGGGGGGGGGGTCATGTCCCTGTGTCACCCCTCGCCTGCTCGGATGTCACTTGCAGTGCCTGCTGTTTGCCCAGCTCAAGTGTCACGGTCCGCCCGCTTAAAGTCCGACTATCTTTCAGTTTAATTCGACTTTAGACGAACCGAAAGCCCTGTCTCACTGTGCTTACACACTCAGCAGAAGAGTATATATATTGACATATATCTACTTTCTTATAAGGTTATAGCCCACCCACGTTCAGTGGTGGTGTTTTCTTCCGTCTTCCGTCCGCTTCGCGCCCTGTGACTCTATTGCGACATTTTTACCGACACTCCTGCCGACATTTTTTTACCGACACTTGCCGACAACGACCGCCTCGCTTTCGCATCGGCCGCCTCCGACATTCCCGACACTTCGCTTTTGCAAACATTTACCGACACTTCACGCACAGTACGTGCGTCACAATTCAGCTGGACCAACATTACTTTTTGCCCGACATTTGTTTTTTGAGACTTTTTTGACCGACTGACGCGCACTCTGACACCCGTGGTGCTCCCCTACGCCTGCATCGAGGCCTTCGCCAACGACAAGCATCTCCAATCGTCCAAGCCGGCCGCGCCTCGTCCGTCACTCGACCCGCCTCCTGCAGGCAAAGCATCTGACCCGCCGCCCACAGGCAAAGCATCTACTACCCCGCCGGCTGACTCCGACTTGGGACCGGCATTTCAGTCCGTGCGGTTGCAGCTGCCCGCACCTGGTGGCGGTGCTAACATGATTGACTCTGTCGATGCCGCCGCTCCGGTGGCGCCTGTGGAGGATTCCACCGCCCCCCCGCTGTTGGATGGGCCTATCGGTGCTTCCAGGACGAGGACACTGACTGGCCGGCATTCCGCTCTTCGCCCGTTTGGGTGCCACACATTGCAGGAGCTGAAGACGTGGTTGGCATCGTTTCCGAAATAGATTGAAACCTTAGTTTGGCACATCACGAGTTCCCTAGTGACCGGTAGCAAGACATTACATTTCTTCTAGCCGCCTGCCCGGGAGTACCGGCTGGCCCTGCAGTGCACCTCCCGCCTTCGGGGTGAGGTGGTGTCATGGGAACACCGACTTTCACCCCCTCACATGAAGGGGGTCCGGCTGAACGTGCTGCATGAGAATGCCTCGCCTGCTCGGATGTCACTTGCAGTGCGTGCAGTTTGCCCAGCTCGTGTGTCACGGTCCGCCTGCTTAAAGTCCGACGCTATCTTTCAGTTTAATTCGACTTTAGATGAACCGAAAACCCTGTCTCACTGTGCTTACACACTCAGCAGAAGAGTATATATATTGACATATATCTACTTTCTTATAAAAGTTCTCGACTCTCGAGTAGGTCTTTCGCTAATGTCATCTCAAAAATTTCATCCGAGGTCATCTTGAACATCAAAATCTCGGTTGAAGAGGCATGGGTATGTAAAATCCGATAATTTCAATGTGGCATAGCTAATTTTCGATCAATTTTTGCACTACCCATGCTTACTATAGGTGGTGCACCCTTGCACCGTGCACGTACGGTCAAAACTTGCGACGTGGGGGAAGGAGAACTTAGTTCAAGTCCCAAGAATGCCGTATGACCGATGGGCAACTAATTGGCCCGACCAAGAATTTTTCAAAATTTTGTTAAAAATATAGGTGAAAATTCAGCACAAAAAAATGTCAAAATTTCGAAAAATATAGGGGGTCCGTTGGGAAAATATCACCCCCCAGATCAAAAATCTAAACTTGGACCCTCATCGATCAAATTTCCCCTCAAAATCGTCGAAAATCTGACTGTGTCACGGTTACTAGCGTGATATGAGCATGACATGACATGACATGCCACCGATCGTAAGCTGTCGATGTCGTTGTCGCCGCACTTCGACTTCCCTTCCTTC
>LGRX02010570.1:0-22119 GCA_001247695.2 Cymbomonas tetramitiformis
AATGGCACGGAGGGCGCCTTGGCAATGGCACGGAGGGCGCCTTGGCAATGGCACGGAGGGCGCCTTGGTAATGGCACGGAGGGCGCCTTGGTAATGGCACGGAGGGCGCCTTGGCAATGGCACGGAGGGCGCCTTGGCAATGGCACGGAGGGCGCCATGGCAATGGCACGGAGGGCGCAGGTGCGGCTGCACTTTCACCGCAGCGTTAACAGCTCTCAGGAAAAAGCGCAACACCGCTGGGCGCACCGTCCCGAGATTTCCCCTCTCAAAATCGGAAGCTATTCCAGAGAGGAGAAGAGCTGTTAGAGCGAGGGCTTTGCAACGTACAGCGTCATGCTCTGCGACTAAGAGGGTGCCACGGGGCACCTCTCGCACTCAGGCGATAATCGCGTCACACTGAAGAGATGAGTGCGAGGGCCTTTCAACCTGCAGGGCCGTGCTTTGAGATCGGGCACATGACACGGGATGACCTCGCATATCTCGCAGTGCTGGGAGCCACCGGCACGTCAAGCAACAGGCGCCCTGAGACCTCACAAACGGAAGACCCCGCGTGCCAGTGGGGGAAAGTGGCGTGCTTGTGAGAGGGGAATAAGAAGAGGGAAGCGCGCCTTGAGGGCCTTCTCGATGGAGGGGATGAGCGAGCCCTCCACGGGGGCCGCCCGGAACGGCAGCGTGAGATAGCTCGCCAGGCAGAAGCGGCACATTTCCTGGGGCAACCCCGGCTGCCTCAATTGTCCGCCACGCAGTGACCGGGCTGCTGCTGCCAGCCGCCTCGTGTGCGCTCGAGACCATCTCGGGTGCATGATATGCATCGTATGCTCCCAAGCCCTCACTTCCCTGCAGCCCTGTCATCGCACCCCACGAACCCATGCGCTACAAATGACTACAAGAGGTAACTCCTGCCTGCCAACCACCAACTGCCACCTGGCGCATACCAGCTACCATACTCCACGCAGCAACCTCTCCCTCAGTCTCAGCGAATCACGGCCGTCGGAAGCGTCACTGCTGGTGCCGGGCCGGTACCGGGCAACTCCTGACCACTTCCACCATGAAGATATCCTCCCATGCCATAATCGGCGACACCACCGTGGATGTTGCCAGAGTACCCCCCTGAAACATCCCATTCCCCTCACTCCCCACGCATGACCTTAGAGTGCCCCCCCGCCCTGCCCCGCTCCATGCACCACCGCCATCAGATCCCGAGTGGGGTGTTGCCTCGCCTACATGAGCCCAAAGTGAGTTGAGTGTGCATTGCATCCTCGCACAGCAGGCGCCGACAGCACGTGACAGCTCAGACTCCAGCAGCATGCGCATTGGTGCCACCCCCAGCCGCTCCCCAGCTGCCGGATGCTGTAGCTGCGGCACCCGGCAGGGTGCTCAGAGTGCAAATGGATGCCAGTATTCCGCGCTGCCATCCTCCCGGCGCCTGGGACTCCTCCACGCTGGCGACGGGCGCGCGCTTACAGTCAGTCACCATTCCCTGACATAGCGTCATGCGGACGCATGCATCACCCTAGTTTCACGGAGGACTGGAGAAAAAGAAAATGCGGCTAGCGTCAGGCGGGCGCATGAAGCACCCTAGTTTCACGGAGGACTGGAGAAAAAGAAAATGCGGCTAGCGTCAGGTGGGCGCATGCATCACCCTAGTTTCACGGAGGACTGGAGAAAAAGAAAATGCGGCTAGCGTCAGGTGGGCGCATGAAGCACCCTAGTTTCACGGAGGACTGGAGAAAAAGAAATGCGGCTTGTGGCCAGCTAACACACGGCCCTGTGAAGGAGTAAGGGCAGGCAGTAGGAGGGGGGACTAGTGTGCTGCAGTGGGGAAGGCCAGCCAGGGGAGAAGTCCTGTCGCAATAGACCGGCCCCTGGCCGAGCGAGTCTCCCAAAAAGAGGGTTTGGCCGAAGATTGGCCGAAAGAACTTTCACGCTCAAGTATGAAGAAGGATGGCAAAACAAGACAAAAACAACTGTTTCCTTGACAACTGAATGAACGATCTCCGGAGCGGAGCTCTGCCCTGAGGCCAGCAGCAGCAGCAGCTCAGAGCCGCGAGGTGGAGAAGCAGGCTCCAGGAGGGCTGTGGCGAGGTGGAGTGGCGGAATAGGACAGCCATGTCGTATTTTCCAGAAGTGCCGCGCGCTGAGAGCACCTTGTATGTCCGCTTCTCGACGAACGCGGGCACCATCGCATTTTGTGGAGTGATCGCCACGATTTCCCCTGCCCCCCCCCTCTATCCCCAGTCCCCTTCAAACGCCTGCCTACGCCCCTCGATACCCAGTCCCCTTAAATCACCTGCCTACCCCCCTCGATCCCCAGTCCCCTTCAATCACCTGCCCCCCTCCTCGATCCCCAGTCCCTTTCAATCACCTGCCCCCTCGAGTCCCAATCACCTGCCCCCTCCCTCGATCCCCAGTCCCCTTCAATCACCTGCCCCCTCCTCGATCCCCAGTCCCCTTCAATCACCTCCCCCCTCGATCCCCAGTCCCCTTCAATCACCTGCCCCCCTTCGATCCCCAGTCCCCTTCAATCACCTGCCTACCCCCTCGATCCCCCAATCCCCTTCAATCACCTGCCCCCCTCGATCCCCAATCCCCTTCAATCACCTGCCCCCCTCGATGCCAGTCCCCTTCAATCACCTGCCCCCCTCCTCGATCCCCAGTCCCCTTCAATCACCTGCCCCCCTCGATCCCCAGTCCCCTTCAATCACCTGCCCCCTCCTCGATCCCCAGTCCCCTTCAATCACCTGACGCCCCCCCTCGATACCCAGTCCCCTTCAATCACCTGCCCCCCCTCCTCGATCCCCAGTCCCCTTCAATCACCTGCGCATCGGACCCCCAGGAGGCGACACTGGCTTGCCTCCTGCGCATCGGACCCCAGGACGCGACACTCGCAGCTTGCCTCCTGCACATCGGACCCCCAGGAAGCGACACTCGCAGCTTGCCTCCTGCACATCGGACCCCCAGGAGGCGACACTCGCAGCTTGCCTCCTGCGCATCGGACCCCCAGGAGGCGACACTCGCAGCTTCAGATGACGTGTCGAGTCGTGTCAAGGCTCCGGGCAATCAGGATAGTCAAGAGGAGGCGCCGGGCAGGAGGCGCTCACCATCAGGAGCGCTGTAAGTGACGCTGTACAGCGAGGGCACGTATATCCCCGGAATCTGGGCGGCCAAGGGCGCCAGCACACCGCACCAGATCACTGAAAGTGCGAGCGGCAGGTCGAGGAGCACGAGGGACACGCGCAGTGGACCATAGTGGGCAGCAGGGCGAGACGGATGAAGAAAGCCGGACCCCTCATCGTTTACAGCAAGGCGAGATGGATGGAGAAAGCCGGATCCCTCATCGTTTACAACAGGGCGAGATGGATGGAGAAACCCGGGCCCCTCATGGTTTACAACAGGGCGAGATGGATGGAGAAAGCCGGGCGCCTCACGCTGACGTGATCGAGGGCCGGCGGCAAGATGCTGAAGGCATTGCGGGCGGCGCATGCGCCAAGTGCTCGCAGGCAGCCTGGGCGGAGAAGAATGCTGAGATATAGGTGGCGATACAGGGGACGAGTCGCCCTGTTGGGCATCGATCGGGACAAGATGAAAGGGAGGAAGGTGGAGAGAGTCGTCGCAGCAAGGTCACTCTACCTGTGAGAGTGCGGTGAGGACGTCCTCACGACTACCTGCGCGAGACCCTCCTCTCCCTCGTGGATGTCATCGGAGGGGTTGCCAAGGTCCGGCACGTCATATAGTATGAGGGCGTGCGATCGGAGCGTGCATCAGGAACGTGTGGTGACATGGCAGATGGGAACCATGCAGGAGAACAAAAACAATATGCCACGTGGCGCATTTGCTCACCGCTTGCTCCCGTGGTCGCGCGGACAGCATCCACAAACTCCTGCAGCATCTCCTCGCCTGCGTCACACAGCGCGCCTCCAAGTTCACTGCCACGTGGCATCAGCACCTCGCTGCAGGTGGCATCAGCACCTCGCTGCCAGGTGGCATCAGCACCTCCCAGCCACATGGCATTAGTAGCGCCTCATAGCCACGTGGCATTAGTAGCGCATCACTGCCACATCATTGGACTAGCGAGTGATCTGACAGTCGAACCCCCTTAGGGCTTGAAAGGACTCAGGGGCAATCCAACGATCAGCTCTCTGGATAGCGCATGTGCGGTGTTTTCTTAGGGTGCACGCTGGTAGCGGCCCTGCTGCTGACACATCCGCGTCGCTGAGACCCCAGACGAGCGAGCACCGCACCCGCTGAAATGAAAGCTCAAAGGGGCAGGTGGGGTGGCAAGCAACGCACCGTCACCCAGCAGAATCACGTCAAAGAACTCGGCGAAGGGCTCTGGGTTGGCAGTCAACACCTGCAGAGCGGAGCCCCCTCTCCAAGCTGTGCGGAACCCCAGTGCGTCCAGATGGCCACCCTTGCCACACACTGATCTACGCCCAAAAATCACAGCATGTCCCGGGACTGGCGGAGGCCCTTAGGGCACACCCCTAACGCGTACTCCAGCCTCGTGAGCGCTCCTGGCAAAATCCCCAAAGGGAGAAATGCCTTCCTGGAGAAGGGCCTGACAGCGCTCCAAACCCTAAATCGCACCGTCACCCGTAGCGTGTCACGTGGCAAGGATGCGCGCATTCTCAGGCCTGCGCCGATGACGTAAAACACAGACGGGTGACCAGGCTTTGGGGACTCGCCGGTCCGCCTCCAAACACCAGCGGCATGCCGTCAGAACGTTCGGATGACCTGTCCAAGAGGATCGCCACATCACATACTTCTGAGTGACCTCCTCTGCGTCCTGGCGTGCAAGGCCTTGTAACACCCCTAATTCTCGCACACCAGTATGGACCTGCCACATTATCACTGTCTTTGCTGCGCTGCCGATCAAGCAAGATGCCGACTCTCCTGATGGTGGACCAGGACGCCGAATTAGCTTGGAGGGCTTCGTGGGACCCTCCTGTAAGCCTCTCACCCCTTTTGCAAAGTGCCATCTCATGATCCACTCTGCTCCGAACCCTCGCCTTTGTCAAGGTGCTAACGCGTGTTGTCAGCCGCAGTTTCGCCGCAAACGGCATGCGTGAAGCAGGCGTCATAGGTGAAGTGAGTGGCATGGATGATAGGAAGTGGGCGTCATAGGCGAAGTGAGTGGGCGTCATATGTCAAGCGAGTGGTTATCTAATGTCAAGCGAGTGGCTGTGACATATGAAGTGAGTGGCTGTGACATATGAAGCGAGTGGCTGTGACATATGAGGTGAGTGGGCGTCAGTGTGAATCATAAGGCCGAATTTTCCAGAAAGTTCCTGCATATTGGATGGAAATACCAGTCGGTTTGAGCTGGACGGCATAGAGTGCTAAGCCATCTTTCTACAGTGTTAAGCCCGGCAGCCTTCGGGCAAATTCTGGTGGCTCGAAGCCCTCATGATTAATGCTGGTGGGCGCCATATGTCAAGTGAGTGGGCATCATAGGTCAAGCGAGTGGGCGTCATATGTGAGTGCATGGGCGTCACAGGTGAAGTGAGCAGGCGTCATATGCCAAGCTAGAGGGCGTCATAGGTGAAGCGGACGTCAGGGGTATGTGACCGTACAGCACCTGAACGAGCGGCGTCAGCAACTTTGTTTGCAGGCGCCAGAGCGATGTTGCGAGGAAGTGAAGCTGCAAGTGGGCAGCCTCCGGGCGGCATATCTGCTACCTAGGTAGCGCGACGTGGCAGCCGAGGGCGGCATATCTGCCGCCGAGGTAGTGCCACGGAGTAGTGGTAATGGGCACACACCTCAAAGGAAGCCCTAAGCCTTCGAGGGAGCTCAAGATGTTCACATAATCCAGCTCCTGCCCAAGCAGGGTAAGAGTCGCTCAGTTAGTATCTCTCACCGGCAGCTGTGTCCGCGTCTGCTGACCGGGCTGCGGGCGACACCGACAGCTGTCTCCGTGACCGGGCTGCGGGCTGCACCGACAGCTGTCTCCGTGACCGGGCTGCGGGCGACGCCGACAGCTGTCTCCGTGACCGGGCTGCGGGCTGCACCGACAGCTGTCTCCGTGACCGGGCTGCGGAAGACACCGACAGCTGTCTCCGTGACCGGGCTGCGGGCTGCACCGACAGCTGTCTCCGTGACCGGGCTGCGGGCTGCACCGACAGCTGTCTCCGTGACCGGGCTGCGGGCTGCACCGACAGCTGTCTCCGTGACCGGGCTGCGGGCGACACCGACAGCTGTCTCCGTGACCGGGCTGCGGGCTGCACCGACAGCTGTCTCCGTGACCGGGCTGCGGGCTGCACCGACAGCTGTCTCCGTGACCAGGCTGCGCGCTGCACCGACAGCTGTCTCCGTGACCGGGCTGCGGGCGACTCCGACAGCTGTCTCCGTGACCAGGCTGCGCGCTGCACCGACAGCTGTCTCCGTGACCGGGCTGCGGGCTGCACCGGCAGCTGGCTCCGTGACCCTGCCCCGGGCTGCACACCGACAGCTGTAATATCAAGTGACCGGGCTGCGGGCTGCACCGACCCAGCTGTCTCCGTGACGGGCTCACCCACGGGCTGCACCGGCGGCTGTCTCCCGTGACCGGAGCTCGCGGGCGACACAGAGCAGCTGTCTCCAGCTGACCGAGCTCGCGGGCGCACCGACAGCATCTCGTATTGACTGGGCTGCGGGCTGCACCGACAGCTGTCTCCGTGACCCGGGCTGCGGGCACCGACAGCTGTCTCCGTGACGGGCTGCGGGCTGCACCTGACAGCTACTCCGTGACAGCCGGAGCTGCGAGGAAGACACCGGCCATTTGTCTCCGTGACCGGGCTGCGGGCCTGCTCGACAGCTGTCTCTCCGTGACCGGGCTGCGGGCTGCACCGACAGCTGTCTCCGTGACCGGGCTGCGGGCTGCACCGACAGCCTCCCGTGACCCGGGCTGCGGGCTGCACCGACCAACTGTCTCAAATGACCCGGGCTGCGGGCTGCACCGACAACATCTCTCTGACGAACTGCGGAGCTGCCACCGTGCAGCTGTCTCCGTGACCGAGGCACGGGCTGCACCGACAGCTGTCTCCGTGGCCGGGCTGCGGGCTGCACCGACAACCTCTCCGTGACCGGGCCTGCGGGCTACACCGACAACTATCTCCGTGACCGGGCTGCGGGCTGCACCGACAGCTGTCTCCGTGACCGGGCTGCGGAAGACACCGACAGCTGTCTCCGTGACCGGGCTGCGGGCTGCACCGACAGCTGTCTCCGTGACCGGGCTGCGGGCTGCACCGACAGCTGTCTCCGTGACCGGGCTGCGGGCTGCACCGACAGCTGTCTCCGTGACCGGGCTGCGGGCGATACCGACAGCTGTCTCCGTGACCGGGCTGCGGGCAACACCGACAGCTGTCTCCGTGACCGGGCTGCGGGCTGCACCGACAGCTGTCTCCGTGACCGGGCTGCGGGCTGCACCGACAGCTGTCTCCGTGACCAGGCTGCGCGCTGCACCGACAGCTGTCTCCGTGACCGGGCTGCGGGCGACTCCGACAGCTGTCTCCGTGACCAGGCTGCGCGCTGCACCGACAGCTGTCTCCGTGACCGGGCTGCGGGCTGCACCGGCAGCTGTCTCCGTGACCGGGCTGCGGGCTGCACCGGCAGCTGTCTCCGTGACCAGGCTGCCGCTGCACCGACAGCGCTGTCTCCGTGACCGAACACGGGCGACTCGGCAGCCATCTCCCGTGACCAGGCTGCGCGCTGCACCGACAGCTGTCTCCGGCTGACCCAGCTGTGGGCGACTCCGACAGCTGTCTCCGTATTGCGGGCTGCACCGACAGCTGTCTCCGTGACCGGGCTGCGGGCTGCACCGACAGCTGTCTCCGTGACCGGGCTGCGGAAGACACCGACAGCTGTCTCCGTGACCGGGCTGCGGGCTGCACCGACAGCTGTCTCCGTGACCGGGCTGCGGGCTGCACCGACAGCTGTCTCCGTGACCGGGCTGCGGGCTGCACCGACAGCTGTCTCCGTGACCGGGCTGCGGGCGACACCGACAGCTGTCTCCGTGACCGGGCTGCGGGCTGCACCGACAGCTGTCTCCGTGACCGGGCTGCAGGCTGCACCGACAGCTGTCTCCGTGACCGGGCTGCGGGCTGCACCGGCAGCTGTCTCCGTGACCGGGCTGCGGGCTGCACCGACAGCTGTCTCCGTGACCGGGCTGTGGGCCGGACCGGGGCTCTCGGGGACTTGCGGCACCCCCAGGGGGAGCCAGCGCCGCGCAGCGAGGGCGGCTTGCAGGCGGCTGGTTGCACTAGTTTTCGGCGTGCTCTCGTGGTGCCGCGGAGCTCAAGTTGAACGTGCTACCGCGATCTCGACTTCTACACCGGCACCAACGTGATGTCGACCGCAATAGGCGTGGTAGGGGCGGTAAAGGTAAGCACAAACCGCAAGCGAATGCCTGGCGCGGCGGTATTGAGCAGTGACAATCTCTCGCGCCGGGTATGCCGGTAGAGGCGAGCGCAGAACTTTCGCACACTGTGAACTTGGGCACGAGGGAAGTAGCATAGCGCAAGCCTTGGATTTTTCCTGGGATCGAATCGGTTCGAATCGCACCCAAGAGAAGGAGAAGCCGAGCAGCGCTGGGTTCGCGGGCAGCGCGTCGCTGGCGTCGGTGAACCACCTCGAAACAGAGACGGCCGGGGACGTGGCAAAGAAGGCCCACACCTGCAGGGAAATGGGGCCACGCTCTTAGGCAGCGCACGCTTCTCGCACATTTTTTCAAGGTTAGGTGGGTACCACGATCCTGCAGGCGAGCGGTTAGGCATTTACCACAGAGCTCGCTGGCGAACGCTTCGGTAGTCGCTACAAAGCTAGCCTTGAGCTGCTTGGTGGAACGCGGCAGTGGAATGTCTGCTATTGAGGCAGGAAAACGCACTGCTGCGTGGGAAAGTTAAATCAGCTGGAGGTGACCTACGTGAGTGGCATCGCTACCAGCTTGGTGTCTCGAGTGAGGAAGCTCCGGCGTGGTGCCGCCGGCGCAGTGCCTTGATGGGGAATCTCACCAATTGATATCCGAGGCTTGTGATTCCCACCGAGTATGTGTTGGGATAAGCGTACACAATCTGAAGCGCGTTCGGATCTCCAGGAATCGGTTGAAACATCAAAGTTTCATCCTTCTCGAACTCGCGCATCCGCACAAG
The DNA here is from genome assembly GCA_001247695.2 of Cymbomonas tetramitiformis. Classification (NCBI taxonomy): domain Eukaryota; kingdom Viridiplantae; phylum Chlorophyta; class Pyramimonadophyceae; order Pyramimonadales; family Pyramimonadaceae; genus Cymbomonas; species Cymbomonas tetramitiformis. The sequence continues at coordinate 9,126 of LGRX02010570.1, forward strand.
TGGATCGACGATTGCATTGGCGTTCCGTTTTTCACCTCCCGAAGCGCCTCCACTCCTCTTTTGATTCCCCTTCGGTCCCTTACGCCCTTTCTGCTTCGCCCGCGCTGCTGCGTACGGACAAAAGCTGATGCGCCCGCGCTCTGTAGAGGTCTTCAATCTCCGAGCAAGGCCAGGTTGCGTCGAGGTGCCTGGCAAGAAGACATACCACTCAATCCTGAAGTGTGTTCCATCGATGCACTTGAGCCAGTCAAAGCAAAAGTCAACAGGAGTAACTTTGTTAAAATAGTCTGTACCTTGAAGGTGAGGTTTGACAGAACGCGTGAAAGTGTTCGGCGCACAGCTAGACATGATAAAGTCCGGGGGGACGTGGCGATGGAAGAGGTATCAGGAGGGCCCTAAGACGTGTAGCACTAAAAGACGAAAGAAAACGAATGGCTTCCGCAGTGCCTGGAGGACCAAGAGTTAAGCCGATGCGAAAAGTACGAACTATGTCACAAAGAACACGAGAGCAAGAAACGAAAGCCTTCCTCGAGGCCTTGGAGAACCAAGAGGTGAGCCGATGTAAGTAAGGGGTGTCACGAAATATGACACGAAACGAGCCGATATGAAAAGTCAAATTTCGAAAATTTCCGCGTTTTTCCGTAGATGGTTTCGTTTCTACAGACTCTGTATGAAAAACACCAAAAACCAAGGATTGAAGGGTCTCTTTTGGTCACACGGTAGCGAGGCTTTTGTTTTTTTTGTTTTTAATATTTCGGATAAAGAAATGCCTTATAAACGTATAGTGTTGATATTTCAGTCATCGACCAATCTACACTAGCCACGTCGGATGCTTATTTTGAACGTAGTGTTTCTGAATTTAGAATTTATATTTAATTTCTCGTCGCACCGAAGGTGCATATATTTCTCCCTCCAGAAAATCAAAAAGGGGGGGTGGGGGGGGGATGGTTTATCGTGGTGTCACTATGCGCGTAGAACAAACAATTGGGAATAAATGAATCTCGATCATCGTCCGAAAAACCTTCATTTTGACACAACGATTTTCGTCGTCTAGAAATTATTGCCACGTCATCTGAAATGCGCCACGTAAGTAACACGTAAGCGACACGTAAGTCGTCCCGCGGCAAGTTTTATAACAAAATATTACTCATTTAACTCTATGACGGTCCGGTTTTTTTCAGCCTTGCGACCCACGTACGCGTAAGACCCGAACCCTGAGAGCCGGCCTGCATTTCGAACCTCCCCACCCTGCCCCCCCGCCAACCACCCCAAAAGTATTATTTCGCCACTCTTCTAGTGTGTTGGGACACCTCGCGCGCCGCACGAATCGAAGCGGTTCGCTCGCTACGCCCTGCTCCGTCAGCGCAACCATGCTCGGGCCACACCCCCTCCAATGCCCCCACCTACCACAGTCTACATCAACAACCTTTTGCACTAGAATTAGGGGTGTGCCGAGCCTCCATGTGGCAAGGCGCGGTAGTCCCACATCCCACCTGATGTCCTTCGGCATCCCCACCATGCATCTTGCCTTGGCCATCGAGCTACACGCCGCTACAGCACGCCAACTGCACCCTACCTGTCGTCCCACCAATTCTGGGGGGTGGACCGTCATAGAGATATCCTGCCCTAGCCCCCTTCGAAATCGGCGGATCCATGGGGCTCCAAGCCACCCCAGCGGCCGAGTGACCCTTCAGGGCATGTGTTACATTGTTTTCGATGCACATGGCACCACGAGACCGAGTTTGGATTCATTGGCCATATCTCTATGACGGTCCGGTTTTTTTCAGCCTTGCGACCCACGTACGCGTAAGACCCGAACCCTGAGAGCCGGCCTGCATTTCGAACCTCCCCACCCTGCCCCCCCGCCAACCACCCCAAAAGTATTATTTCTGCTAGATATACAGGGCCGATATATATATATATCTATTTGTCGTTATACCCCAATATAGGGTTTCGATATCAAAACGGTCGGATTGATAAGATAAAAGAGATAAACATATACCTGACTTTAAGTTCAGGGATTAGGTTTCGGCCTACGAGTGACGGTCACCCACACTACTCTAGGATGAGGCAGGTGACAGATTGTAGGTGTCACTGTGCCAAATCCAGCACACCACCTAGTGTGGGGACCAAACTAGGTAGCCGAAACAAGAAACAAATGCCCATTGGGAGGCAGAAAAGTCAGTGCTAGCGGGTCAGGAGGCACTGTGCTCATACTGGCCAGGTCCCTTCCCCCGAACAGTAGGGGTGCCCAACTAAAGTTGAGCCGTCCAATGTTTTCAGATCGGGAACATCGGGAGGTCCGAAGAGATTCCTGGGGAGCAACAAAGGAATGTATCGTATTTTGATCTCTGGAATCGTATATGGACTGTCGGATTCGGAAAATTGCCACTATTAAAAATGAACGGACCAGTTTAAGTTGGGCAGCTCTACCGAACAGGCAGTGCAGCAGCTGTGCCACTACTTTCTACTGCCGAATTCTGATACACTGAAAACCCGAAACAGAGCCCATCTTGGGGCAACCTGCACCCACGGCATCTCAAACTGAAGGCAGGCTAATCTCAATCACGTCAGCACTAGCCACTTTCACAGCGCCCGGGAGAGCCGGTACCAATGTCACAGCGCCCAGGAGAGCTGGTACCACTGTTCTCCGAAACACAATCGGTGTCTGCACTGCCAGCGGATCCATGCGGTGGAGCAAATTCAGAAAGCTCCGATGTTGCCGTTGTCAATTTCGCCTTGTGTGACCAGTCGATCTCCGCGGCCGAGTACCACCCCGCCGGCCGCCAACACTGGAACGGTGGGATAGCCGCGGGTGATTGCACATCAGCACCACCGACCTCGTCGCCGGTGTGCCCCGGTACCGCCGAGAAATCATGCATGGGGCAATTTTGGGTAGAACCCAAACCTCGATTGTCGATTGAAGATGTGCGCAAGGCTGTCGTCGGCCAGAAGCATCCCCGGCAGTCCGTGAACGACACCACCGACCGGTGGAGCCGTCTCGGCGCCCATGCCAACACCACCGAAGGCTGAAGCGGCCGAAGGCCCAGCAGCGGCACACACGACAAAGAGCATGCAAACCGCGAGTGATGTTAGGGCGGAATACCCAAAGCTGAACGGCGGTCTGCCGAAGCCCAAAGCCGGCGGCGGATCACCCTCGTCGTCATCCTCGGACTCGCTCCTCCTCAGTCACTGAGACCGAATCAACGGGTGCCACGGGCCCCATGCAATGCATCGCGAGGGGCGGGTCAGGGTTAGTGAGCTCAAGCCTCACCGCAAACTTGTCCATGAAGGACGTGTCTGGCTCGTGGGCGTGCAGCGCGCTGGCGGGATACATGCCCTCGTCGGACACCACCGACTGCGGAGCGGCAGGCGGTGCTGGCGGTGGCGGCACGTCCAGAGCGTTGTCAAGGATCTTGTCGTGGACCTGGAAGTTGTTGACGTGCATGGCACCACCAACCGCGCAGACCCCGAAGCGGGTGTCAGCGGGTTGGCAGCACCCCAGATACTCGTCGATGGCGTGAGTCTCAACGGTGTCGCCTACACAGAAGGAGGCGGCGGAGAGGTCCTCGAGCATTACGGGCTTGCCGCCCGCCAAGAAGCATAGTGCGTCGAAGCGGTCGGTGTCGTTGTTGTCGATGGCGTGCTGGAAGGCAGCGGCGTAGAAGTCGCCCTCCACGTCCTGAACCGCGAAAGAATGCGCCCCAGCAGCTGTCTTCTCCGCACGCGGACCGCCGTGCGGGCAGTCGCGGTGCCAATGCCTAGCCTGCGCCGTCGCGCACGTCGAGTGTTGACAAAGCGGGATAGTCTGTCCAGTCCCACGATGAAACGCCACAAGCTTCGAATTTCCCTGCGAATAATTTCCCTCCGGAAGTGGAGAGGCCGCGAAGCGGTGCTTCAACCCTGTGCGCGGGTTGTGAGGCTTCTCCGCGCGGGGAGTGAAGCCTTTCCCGTTGACCTTGTCGGAAAGAACGCGCACCTCCTTGCGTAACGCGAGGAGGATCGCCATCACGTCGGCGTCCGCAGAAGTGTGTCCACCCGGCGGGTCGCCAAATCTCGCAGGCAACATGTGGCTGCCAACCGCAGCCGACTTCGGCGAAGCCGTGCCAGCCCGCACGTGAGCCGCATGACACTCGCGGGCCCACTGCTGAACGGTCAACAGGGACACCGCTGCTCGCTGGTCGTGCAGCAGGAGCTGCGATACAACAGGCCTGTAGTAGTCGGCGTCCATGGCCTGAATGAATTGCCCCTTGACGTCGTCCTCGTCCAGGGTGTTCTTGCGTTTTGCGGCGGCGAGCGCGGCGTTGAAGTCCATGATCGAGTCGTTGGGGTCCTTGCCGTAGCTCAGCTCAACTGCCAGCAAGTCCGGCGTCCCCTGAAAGGGTGCGTCGGCATGAAGCAGCTTACGCGCAAACTCGAGCAGAACACGTTTCCCATCCGCGGGAAACGTCTAGATCAATTTCGCGCGTTGAAGAGCACAGGAAACATAATACAGCAGCCCGGGAAGCAGTGGTCAGTTGAGCGCGTACCTGGTTTACAGGGCCATGCGCTGCGAGTCTCTATTTTTCTCGCCGGAGCCGATGGCAGTACAGTTCAGAAAAACCTGCCGCTTTTACCAGCAAACGCCGATAAGACCTTGCGTATCTCTTTCGCGGGCAATACGTCAGCCGGAAGCGGCACATCGGTGTTTCTGCTGACAGCGAGCGACCGCGCGCATGAGCATATCGCTGTCAGTCTTGACGCTGAGAATATGCTAATCAGTAGCGTGGCGCCCGCTTACACCACGCGCAAGACCAGACTCGATGAGCTGGTTCAACGCTCAGCAGGCGTCAGGGTTATGACCGATGACACATGTGTCATACAGTTGACCATCATATACACTGTGCGAAAAGGTGTGCACGAGGCATACGAACGCTCTGTGGTCACATATGCGCACATAATGATTTGCAGTTTTGAGAAATGTATACTGTACGGCGATCATACATGCGCGAGAGATCGATTCGCAGCTGTAAGCATGCGCGACAGTCATATGTTCTCGCAGAAGTGATTCGCAATCAGAATTATGCGCGGCAATCATATGCACGCGCATGGATGATTCGCAGTTGAAAAAATTATGCAGAATGAGATACGGCATAGAAATCATCAGCGGATTCATGATCCGCGCACAAGTCAGCATAAGTCAGCACTCGTATCATGTGCTGAGCAAAATGGCGACAATATATGCTTTTCATCAGCAGCGCGCGCGATTGCATAAATTCACTTGCAGCGTGCTACGATCATCTTGCAGTTTTACGATGATGATGTCAAAATAATTGCTACGATCATCTGTGCATTACATGCTCGCGTCAATATCCTCTGCAAAACATTTGTATACTCGCAGGGATACTTTGGATGGACGCATGATGGACGCATGATCACCATATTGCAGCATTTCACACTATATCTTGATGGTTGCAGAGATATTTCAAAATACTCACTGTCAGAATTTGTATACTTATTTGCAAATGTTGTGTACATCTTTATGATCTGCAGCAATATAGTGTGCAATATATGTGTATACATCTTCATGATCTGCAGCAATATAGTGTGCAAGATATGTGTGTACTGAGATTGCAATTATTGCAACACACACACACACACACATGCACTAATACTCCACTTGCAGCATTCACCAACATGCAGCATATAGTGAGTACATGCAACATTACATCACATATACACTATACTGAGTGACTGTAACATTAAATTGTGCATGCATCACCAAAACAGCTTGATCACGATACCAGCTGTAGTATATATACCAGTTTGATCACGTTAACAACTGGAACACTAGCATATTGCAATATACTGAACATTGCATACGCATATTGCAGTGCATGCTAAGTTATATTAGAACCATGTTAGCATAAGGTGCCTGAAAGTAGTCTTAACATCATAACTAGCTCGTCATGTCCCGGTGGAGCCGAGATGCTCTTCGGATCACATGCACGTTCTATGATGGATTACTGGATGGAATACTCACCAGAGCTACATGTAAAATAACCAACAACTCATTATTGTGAATGAGATTAAAACAGGATTACAATAACTCCTAACCTGATATATGTCATGCTAGATTCATTCAGTACATGGTATGCTGATCACCATCCTGCATGATAAACTATCTGGAATATTGTAATACTAGAAGTTATCTTCCTGTAAGTGTGTAAAGTGAGCACACGCACACACACTGGCAAAAGTACTAATCAACAAGTACTGCACATTGCACACACACTGGCATTACTGTATATGATGATATTCACTGATTCAGAGTGAATTGATCAACTATAATGTCTATTATGTGCATAATAATATGGATACCATTCCACAAACACATGTGCGTGTGGAATGTCAGAGATGGCGATACATATGGGAGCAGGATAAAACAACATGCTGTAGGGCTGGATGGAGATATCTCCAGACCCGAAGGCAGAATACTGTGCTCATTACAACAGCTGGTAACTGTTGAGCACAGTCCATCCACTCTCACATATCGCTGGAGCAACAACAACCACTATACTGCATTCTGACAAATGACTCAGTATTGATCAGCACAAAAGCATGTACCTAACCAGATCAGTACATATATATATTAAGCTGACATAGGTTGTTGTGGACACACACACACATATATATGTGTTGTGCTAAACTGCTTTGATTATAATCAAGCTATGTCCAGATATGTTTGGAATTTAGAGATATCATTTTGATATACTCTTAGAGCACAGTCATATGCTCAAACATATCATAGGTTGATAAGTTATCACTAAAGTGGATAATCCGCTTATAGTTGGTACACCTAATATATCATCAGGGAGTGCATTTACTTCCATGGGTTTCAAATCAGTAAAACCCACAAATATGATCAACCACAGATGTTGACATATAGGAATATTCACTTTTATGCCATGAAAATTGTCATGTGCAAAGGTGAAGTAAGTTGCAGTACTTCTGTACTTTGCAGCTTACACACACACAGAGATATATTACTATGGAAAACAATAAATAGCCGAAAAATGGCCAAAATGGGTGAAATTCGTTTGCGATAGATTTCAAAATTGAAAATTCGACCCTATTTTATTTGATATTATGATTTTATACCTGTTAAGGTACCAGAAAATCATAATGACCATGGTCATATCTCGTGTAACACCCTAGATATTAGGTGTGTAATATATGGGGGTATACATATCGGCTGTAACAAAATGCGTAAAAATGCTCCACACATGATTTCAAAATAAAAAAATCGGGTTGATTTTTTTTGCTGATCTGATTATTCAGCTATCAACAAATATTCCCTGATTTATGCAGCACTTGTAACACCATGTAACACCCCTAAAATTAAATGTATGTGTCAAGGGTGTAACATACCTCCTGCAAACCACGTAACATTCAGTGTGACATTAAATGCAGTTTTGCTTAAAAATGTTTGCAAAATATTTATACTGCTTTAATTTTACCTATTTTAGGGTTACTGATACCAAGTAACACCCTAAACACACTGTGGGGGATATGGGCCACTGTAACGTAACATGCCCTAAATGCCACCTAAATATTGGATACACTTCGTGTTTGGCATATATATATCATGCTGTAATCAGCACAGACATGATAATATTTCGGGCAACAACCCAAAACTGTTGGGCAACAACCCTAAAACTGTAACAGCTGCTTCCTACAAGGACTGCAAGCTATAAGCTATAAGCTCTGTAAGGCTATAAGCTATATAGGCAACTGACCTGCCTATGTGTTCACACTTCCTCAAGGAGGGAAGAAGGTGGATAGGATCACACACATATCCATTTTATATTCCGATCTGGTGATTTCTGATGGATTGCTTTTGATAAAACCACTGCATCCACAAGTAACGTTGAAATCTGTACAACGTTAAATCCACCATCACTAATAAAGTGTAAACTCGGATGGGAAACTACATCCCAATGACTATAAGTTGACTATTGCTCAGCATTTACATCCTCGAGTAAGTTTGGAATGCTGAACTATATACATAACATATAACCTGATACCATGCTTAATTGCATATCCTGGATCAGAAGATGATAGTTATATAATGTATATATATATATCCCACCTGATACACTTTGGCACTATAGCCGTACATAAGAGTGGGAAGGACAAGTGCATCGCTATAAGACTGGTAGATATAGTCCCAGTGCAGAAGGCAGAATGTGGCACCCGAATAACAGCTGATAACTATTGGGAGACCACCATGCAAGACCTTCCAGGCGTAACTCCTTTTGTCGCGATTATGAACAGCGCTGCGTCGTGGCGGGTGTCAGGGTGGCCAGGCTGCTGAGGTCTCGGGTGTGAGGGTTGGCGGAGTTTGGGCGCGCGGGCTGTTACGGGGGAAAATTTTTGTATATATACGGAGCGTGAAAGGTTCAGGAAACTCAGCAGAATCATGGAAAAGGCCCTATTCTGGGAATTTCGAACGTGCACGGGGCTGTGTGAGCATCCCCAAAGGCTCTGACGGGCAACCTGACGAAAAGGTGCCCGGTCAGTGGGGAGTCCTCAAAGGGGAAGGCGAAAAGGGGAAGGCGAAAAGGGGCAACTCAGGCTCAAGAACTACGCAACGAAGGCCGAGCGGACTGCTGGGCTCGACTTCAAAAAGGAGGCCAAGGTCCAGCGGCCAGCAGAGACTAAATTCACAGCTCGCTCGGGCTGGCTGAAAAGGTTGAATTCAGCCACCAAGCTGGGCCAACCAGCCCGAGTGGGAATGCCCAAAGCAGGAAGCAGCAGTCGGCGCTGAATTCACGGGGGTCGGCTCAGGCCACAACAGCGAAAGCACGCAGTTGGACTATGTTTGAGAATTCATGGTGTCCGGGCAGAGGCAGAGTGTGGTGAATCCACTCGGCAGTCATACAGCCGGAAAGCGCGTGAATGCACACTTGAAAACGGCCAAAACAGGGTCCGGAAAGAGGAGCAGTCGCCGCTCTGGAGTCTGAAAAGTCGTCAGAGGTGTTGAGTTGGGACGTCGTCTGAAGTAGCCGAGCTTAGCCGAGCGTGCTGACTTTCCGAGCTTGTGCTGAATTCGGGTTTTTAAAACGGAAAGCTGCTGGCCGTCTCGGCGTCGCCGTGCACCTTCTCAACACTCTCAGGGTGGGAATTCACGGGAGTGCGAACTATCGCGCCTCACCTGAGAATTCCCTCGGGAACTTGGTAAAGAAAAGTGGTCGTAAACGACGAAGACGATGTCTTCGTGCGGACACGGAGAAGAAAGCAGCAGCGGCGTTAGTGAGTGAAGCTAAGGCTGAGCTGCGGCACGCACACATACCGCAAACGCACGCACGCACGCATGAATTCAGGGTACACTTTTGCGCGCCTGTTTATTGCTGTGAGGTGAATTCAGAGGTGTTCCAGGCTCCTTGGGTGCATAGCGGGTCCCTGCACGACTGTCCGTTCCTTGCGAGAAAACACGGAAAGCTTTCACCTAGCACACGGTGTCTCGGGCTTACCTCGATTGCGCGGAGCTGCGGCCTTCAGTGATGCGGATTCGCCTTCCGTTATGCGAGTGTGGATCTACGCCTAGGCGGTGTGGCTGCGCGAGCGAGGTTGCGAGTTCGGGGTCGCTGAATTCAGGTTATGCGCTACGTGCGGAGCGCGTATCAGACAAACTGTCCCTGACTGATTCAAACGGGCGCTGGGTGCGTGAGGATTTGCAACGTCGCTGTGAATTCAGCGAGGAAAATATATTCGATACAAATTTACGCAAGGCCAAGATGATTTTGAAAGGTTCAGAGTTATCTGCAGAATGTTTTGAAATCGTCTCTATTCTCTTTAAGAGCTCTTTTCCTACAGCTGCAGCTAGGCATTTTGCGTCTTCTCGGTTCGCGATGTTTCGCCTTCTCCAATCAGCGATCTGCTTCCTCATTTGAACTGTCGCCAAATGCTACATCCCGTTGGTGACTCTTGAGATACTACATTCTGACGCTAGCTGCTGTTGTGACGTGGTGTCACATGTGGTGCGTCCATATCGAGTTGCCGTGAACTTCCGCGCTTGGGGCGCGGCGCAGCGCTTCGCGTTGTACTCGTTGGTGTTGCAGGTGCCAGCGGTGATCCGGTGCGGCGAGCCGGAGACTTCGTCCACGTGGCGCGGATGAGCCGCTGTGGTGCCTGTGATATTCCTTGATCTTCACGAGGCCGTGGATGGGCTCAGCCTGGCCCGGCGGATGTCGCGCCACACCCGGTGGACTGTCGCCCAGTTCGTGCGAGCGGGAGCAGTTCAGAGAGAAAGCATTTTGTAGAACAGGAAATAGGTCTGAGCGAATGCAACTCGAGTTTGGCGTTGTTGTCGTACGCGGTGACGTGGCTGTCGTGCTGCTGAATAACTGACTGGGGTGTTTTGGGTTGATGTAACGGCTGATACGCCATGGGTGGCGTCCGTGGCTGCTGTGCGAGGGTGCTGTTGTCGTGACGCGTCGTACTGTACCGCATTGGCGTGTTTTGGGTATAATTTAGATGCGTGACAAGCGTCATCGGGCGAATAACTGATTGTGAGGAAGGGGTTGTCTGAGGGGCACCACACTGATCGCGGGTTTCACGGAGTTTCGACTCGCGAAAGGGAATGGGCCTGTGAGATTTGCTCCTGTAAGAGTAGCGGTCAGAAAGGCTTGCCTTCAGACGTAGGTGCTGGCATCTGCTTTCCTGGTGGCTTGCTGAAGCAAGATTTACATCGGGCTGACGTGGATTGCTGGTGGTATCTGAGCGTGAAATCGGGGCGGTGGTGTGGCTGGTATAAATTATATGTCGCCCGGTATAACTAGCACACGGGCGCACTTGGGGAAAAGCGATGTTGCGGAGTGGGGGAAAATGGTGACAACTGAGCGCGGACGTGGGAACGACTGTCTGAGAGGTGGCAGGGAAATGGCGAAGCTGAGAGCGCAAGGGGGGGGAAGGCCCTGTCGGGGGCTGCGAGGGGGTCCCCCCCCGACCCCAGGGTTGGGCGTGTCCATAGTTGTGACAGCTGTCGCGATTATGAACAGCGCTGCGTCGTGGCGGGTGTCAGGGTGGCCAGGCTGCTGAGGTCTCGGGTGTGAGGGTTGGCGGAGTTTGGGCGTGCGGGCTGTTACGGGGGGAAAATTTTGTATATATCCCCCCCCAGCTGAGGGCGTACTGGGCAGGGAGCCTTCTGCTGGTTGGGACGGGGAGAGTGCGGCGTGTGTGTCAGGGTGGGAAGCTGAGGTGGCGGAGTGTGGGGTGGGCTGGCTGCTGCTGGTCGTGTGGAGCTGGCTGAGCGGCTGCGGCTGGGGGCGCGCTGATCTCGAAGTTCAGTGGCTGAGCGGTTGTGGCTGTGGGCGTGTTGTTCTCGTCGTTGATGGCGTTGGGGTGTGGCACCCGGGCTGTGGGTGCTCGTTGTGCTGGGGCTGGTGGGAGGGTTTTTTTCTTTTTTTTTCGGGAATGTTGCGTTGGGGCAGCTGAAAGCGTGGGCGTTGGGGCTTTTGGGGAGGTTGTCAGGGGCTGTGGGGCTGATGTCGTGGTGGATGCGGAAGCGTAAGGGTGCGCGTCGCGGTAGTTGTGTCTCGTTGGTGGTGGCGAGGCTGCGGGTCGGGCTAGAAGGACATGGAGCACGATGCTGCTTGTGGTTTGAGTCTACGTTGCAGCGTGGTGGCGGTGTCGGCGATGATGAGCCAAACGTTGCGCCTGCCAAGTGGGCCCTTCTGCTTGCAGAGTAAGATGCTCATACGTCGCGCAGCGGCTAGCTCCCACAGCCAGCTGCGCCTGGCCGCGTGCGCGTCGAACACGTAATGTAGGGGCACGTGGGCGCATGTCAGCTCTCTCCCCACGGTCAGTAATGGCAGGGCGATGTCTAACACTCTGAAGGCGGGGCTGGTGACCACGACGTTGTAGCTGTCCATGCGCCTGACGTTTGCGGGTTGCAGCGCGTCCACTGGGGTGCTGGTGGCCATGGCGGGGTTGATGTCTGAGGAGTGTGTGGGCACGCCGCGGGGGTGCAGGGCTGCTTCGATGGCGCCAGTGCCGGCGTAGGGGTCCCACACCTTGTCCGCGGGATGCCAGGTGACGTGAGTTGCCAGCTGTTCGATTTCGGAGGGGGTGGTGGCCACTAGTTGCGTTCCCCATTGTTTGGCGCTGGTGCGCTGGCATTCTGCGTCTGTCATCGGGTGGCGGTGTCTGACTGTGCTGGGGTTGGCAGCGGCGAAGTCCACGAGCTCTTGGGCTTGTTGGCGGATGTGCTGGGTGAGCTTGGTGATGTGGGCGGGGTCCCAATGCCCAGGTAGGAGGGTGGCCGTGGCGCGCAGCATGTTCTGTCTGTCGCTGAGGTCCCAGGTGCTGGGAAGGCTGTCGAAGGGCGTGGGCAGGACGGTTGAGCTGGGTGTGCTTTTTGGGATGGTTGCCAATGCGGTGTGTAGGGCTTGCTCTGCGGCTAGCTGGGGCTGGGCCACTGCCTGCTTCTGCGGGGCCGTCGCGTTGTCAGGCAGCAGATACTGCTGCAGTTCCGCCAGTGTGAAGGTTTCTGAGTCTCCGTCGTCGTATTCGCATTTCAGTGCGTAGGGGCGTTCCGCGGCTCCCAGCCATCGTATGGTGCCCTCGTAAGGCTTTCCATCGATAACCTTCAATGCGCGCTTTCCGTCCAGCTGTTTGCCCCTGTTTTCGTAGGCGATGAGGTACTGTGGGGAGAGGTCGTCGTCCGGCAGCAGGCCTAGGCAGCGGGGGCAGTACCAGAATTCTTCGCTGGGGACTCGAGTCAGCTTGGGCTGCAAGCACCCCAGGTGATATCCTTGATTGCAGTCGTCGCAGAGAAGGATACTGGCGGGGCGATCAGCCTTTTTGCACACTTGACAACGGGCATCCTCGTTGTCGTCCAGGTTGTAGGTGATGGTGGGGTCGACGTCGGGCAAATGGCAGATGGCTATCTGCGAGCAGTGTGCGTTGCACGTGCTGCCGCATCGGCCTTGTAGCACGGCGGTGCCGTCGT
>LGRX02010571.1:0-26643 GCA_001247695.2 Cymbomonas tetramitiformis
GCGCGCCTGGCTCTCGATAGCGTGCCTGGCTCTCGATAGCGTGCCTGGCTCTCGATAGCGTGCCTGGCTCTCGATAGCGTGCCTGGCTCTCGATAGCGCGCCTGGCTCTCGATAGCGTGCCTGGCTCTCGATAGCGCGCCTGGCTCTCGATAGCGTGCCTGGCTCTCGATAGCATTGGGGTACCCTCGTGCTTTCTCTGCTCATGCTCTGCTCGTGCTTTCTCTGCGCTCCAATACGCAAGAGCTCGCTTCGTCCCATTCCGCGGCATCGACACACTCCGCCGATCGCCGCAGCTCCTCTCATAACTCGGATCTAGATGGAGGTGGAAGGGGGGACGAGGAGCACACCTGGCGGGCGCTGGTGTCCGTCATGTTGATCAGCGCCCGGAGGCCACTCTGCTGCACCGTGATGGTGCTGATATGCCTGCTCATAGCGGTGATCACTGCCTCGATGCCGCCGACATCGCCGACCGACTCCACGTTCTCCTCCTGCACGAGGGCACTCCTCCCTCCCTCCCCACAATCCCTCCAAGCACTGCTGTGAGCCACTCCGATAGCTTCACGGAATTCGCTTTCGATCATCGGTGCAGGGGGAGGCCAGTCGTAAGGTGGGACGCAAACCCTGACACCACCGCCGACCGCAGAGATCAGAGCCGCACGTGCGCCCTCTGCGATGGCCAAAAGGCGGGTCATGCACGCGCGTGCTTTCGACCCTCCGATCAGATACTCTCCCCCTCAATCCAATGGATTAAAATCGACGGATGGGGAAAAGTTCCCCAAACACCACTGCAGGCGTTGCCCCACAATTGAGCCGGTCCTCGCTCAGGCTGAGAAGCCCGGCGCTCGGGAGCCGGTGAGAGCCGGCGGCGCACCTTCTTGGCGCGGGCGAGGTTCTCCAGAGCCGCGGCGCCCCAGCGCTGCACCACCACGTTCTCGATATGCTTCCGCATCGCCTCGATCACCTTCATGGCGCTACCCGTGCGCATGTCGTTCTGCACCCCCTTCGCCGAGGCGCGCGCGAACTCCTCCAGGCGCGTGCACACCGCCTCCACGTCTTCCACCTATGCCGCCACCCCCGTAGACCCCCCTCACCGGCAGGGCGGGTGAATATCTGGCTGCGGATGGATATCTGGCTGCGGATGGATATCTGGCTGGCCACAGCGCATCCGTGGCTCCCCAGCTCCGCGCTGCAATCTCGCCCACTGGGCTGTCCAGAGGGGCGCATGCACGGGGGTGTCTGGGGGAGGCAGGGGCTCAAAGCGGCCCTGGGGTTGGCGCATCATCCTCACCCTTTCGAGCCCCTGCAGCATCTCCTCCTCCTCCTCAGCATTTGGCTCGCGCCCGCTACCGCGCATGAGCTTCTCCTTCTTGGCCCTCGCCTTGCGCTCGTCGTCTTGGCCTGCGTCATCCCCGCGCGGTGCCCGCCCCTCCGCTGCATCAGCACCTCAGCCTGGCGGAGACCGTGGCCTGTGAGCAGCCGTGTGAGGTTTGAATAGTCGCCCGTGGCCCACGAGCCGCCGGTGAGAGGCGCACGCAACAAGATGCGCTCTGACCAGCCTGGCGCATCGTGGACACGAGCTCCGACACGCCGGCGAGGCGAAGACTCGTGCCAAGTGCGGCAGAGGGGCCTCCAGGTGCGGCAGAGGGGCCTCCAGGCGCGGCAGAGGGGCCTCCAGGTGCGGCAGGGGGGCCTCTAGGTGCGGCAGAGGGGCCCGGGGAGAGCCGCCCGTTCCCGGGCGCTATCTGGTGAGCGTTAGCGGCAGCCACGTGGATGAGACGCTCCTCCTGAGCTGGGTGAGAGAAGAAAGTGAAGCACTGACCATACAGCTGTGGCGCTGCGCGCCTATTGGCTCAAACACACACTGAGTGGCATGAAGCCCGCCGGCAGCCCACCATCCTCCAAAAGGACGCAAGAAGCCTTCAGGAACTTTACAGCTGTACATCAAACAAATCGAATCTACCCGACCCGGGGGGCGTTTTGTGCCTCGCTCGCAAGGGCCGCATAGGAAATTCTTTATCGGGAGCATCATTCAAGTAAGGGGGAGAGAGCCAGGGGAGAGACTGGTGGGAGGAGAGGGGTGAAAGGAAGAGGAACAGGGCGGGGCCGTGACAAGATACACATCTCAAACCAAATGCAATGCAGTAACGGGAGGGCTGAGGGCAGGGGGGAAGGGGCGGGGAGATTCGCATCAGTTGTTGGGCATCAGCTGTTCAAAGGGGCGAGCGCACCTCGGAGGAATTTCGGGAGCGCAGAGTTGACCCTCGATTTCAGCAGGGTGAAGTACGAAGCGTACGGCGTGAGGATTCCACCCTTGCTCCCCTTGGCAGGTCCGTCATCAGCGTCCTCCTCATCGCCACCACCTTCGCCATCGTTTGTGCTCTCCACCTTCTCGAGCGCCTGGAGCAGCGATGTGGCGTGGTCGCCGAGGCCGTGCCCGGGTGCCGGATGGACTTTCGCCGGGGACTGAAGGCTCTTCTTCTTCTCCTTGCTGCAAAAGGGACACAAGGGCCCAGGCATACAAAGTGAGTCACCGCCTAAGCCAGGGCGCGTGGGAATCACTGCGCAGACCCCGCAAGCGCCCCCCCAGTGCTCCTTGAGTCCACAGCCAGCGACCCCTCCCGTGGTTCTTCGATTTCGACGGGCAAATGACGAGCACGTATTCTGGCAACGCTCCGTGAAAGCGGCCTCCGGGCGTCCCTCTGGGGCGATGCACACGCGCCCTGGGACCTGGAGAGGCATCTGCGACAAATCGAAGGTCCAAGGTCGTCCACTTCCTCTCCTCGATTGCATTGGTCACTTTGAAACGGGGCTATTTACATGGCCTCGTGGGTGCACGTCACGCTCTCTTCTTTGGAGCTCGAGGGGTGAGAGACCTTCACAGGGGAGGGAAAGATGCGGCAACTGCTGGGGACATCCTTGCTCACCTGGACGGGCTCAACATGACGTCCACGTGGTAGAACTCTTGGTCTGCCCAGCCCTCCTCCTCCTCCTCATCATCATCATCCTCGACCAGTTTGTCCGCCTCCGATACGGTCCACCCGACCCCAAGCCCGCTGCCTACCTGGTCGACTGCCACGATGGTCTCCATAGAGTTCTCCACGGACAAGGGGATCCCTTCGAGGTCCAGCGCCTCCGGCTGTACCCGACACGCCCGCGCTTCCCACGCCACGTCATGCGCCACGTCATGCGTCGCACGCGAATGACAGCAGTTGGCCAGGCCAGTGCTTGAAATCAGCTGTTGCACATTGGGGTGCAAGAGAACCAATATCGGATCTACATAGTGCTGGTCGCAGGAAACGGCACGGCGACTCGCGCCACGGCACCCTGCTGATGTGGCGCGCGGCCGCCTACGACTGCTATGCCCATGAGCCCTTGGAGAGCGTATAATTATGATGATGGAGTGCCGCAGATTTGCCTGGCCCACCGCCTTTCGCCGAGCTCAAGTTCTCGAAGAGGCCACCCATCCCACGCGCCCAGAGATGATGAAGACAGCCCAAACGCGAACCACCGTCTATCCATCCTTTCACAGCCTTTCGCGCACAGACTTGTGGCCAGAGCTCGCGGTGATGAAGGGACTTGGGCGGCGTGGAGCATTGCAATATATTCAAACATCGCCGTATGGAAGCGTGAGAGAGGGCACAGCGTCAGCAGGGATCCCAGGCCAAAGAAGATCTCTGCTCGTTTGCCCTGGTCACGTTGCAAGGCCAGCGCGGCCCCAGGTCGAAGCCTCCCTCACTGTCGAAGCACTCGGTCCGAATGAAAGGCATACAAAAGCAAAGGACACATGAAAATTGGAATAAAAAACTACCGGATTTGGCACTTGGAGTGTGCAAGAGTGGGCCTTGCCCGCAGCAGGCCAGAAGGGAAGATAGGAGCGGGCAGAGCGATGGAGAGTGAAGAGGTTGATGTACGAGGGTGCAGAGGGACGGGGGTAGTCGTGGGTGCACCTCGTCTTTGAGCTCGGGCAGCTCCCCGGCGGCGTTGCGCAAGCGGCGCGAGGTGCGCGGGTCAGAGAGGAGCTCCGCAACGGCCTTCTGCCTGTCTTTGCGCGCGGCCACGTGCAGCGGCGTGTCGTAGTCCTTGTCGCGGACGTTGGGGTCCGCGCGAGGCGCCGCGAGGATCAGCCGCACCACCTTGCTCAGGTCGCGCCTCGCGGCCATGTGTAGCGCCGTCATGCCCGAGGACGCCTGGTCGCACACGCCAGCGCTCCCGCCTCCGCCAGGTCAGCGCCCCAGAAGCGACAGAGAGCGCAGATGGGGGGAGAGGAGAACGGCCGTGGAGTGCAGCCGGCCCACGTCATGCGTGGTACCGCAGATGAGATGTTGGCAGACGAAGGCTCGAGGGTAGGAATACCTACCTCGCGCTGCGCCAGGAGAATAGCGCACCGCCCCGCGGAGCTACGGGCTGCGGGGACCTTGTGGGCTTGCACCGCCAGGCGCCTGCTTGCTTCCACTGATCGCCTTCGCGCGACCTCGACTGACCCATGCACCCTGCCGTGGCGAGAGCGCGAGAGACACATGCGCCCTGCCGTGGCGAGAGCGCGAGAGACGCATGCGCCCTGTCGTGGCAAAAACACGAGAGACACATCGCCCTGCCGTGGCGAGAGCGCGAGAGACACATACTTCCTGCCGTGGCGAGAGCGCGAGAGACACATGCGCCCTACCGTGGCGAGAGCGCGGGAGACACATGCGCCCTGCCGTGGCGAGAGCGCGAGAGACACATGCGCCCTGTCGTGGCGAGAGTTCGAGAGACGCATGCTCCCCGTCGTGGTGAGCGCGAGAGATACATGCTCCCTGCCGTGGCAAAAACGTGAGAGACGCATGCGCCCTATCGTGGTGAGCGTGCGAGAGACGCGTGCGCCCTATCATGGCGGGAGTGCGAGAGACACATGCTCCCTGCCGTGGCGAGAGCGTGAGACGATGCAGTAGGCACATATGGTACTACCACCCAGGTTATGTGTGCGTTGGGGTGGCACGCCCCCCCTGCCCAGAAATAACGTCGTGACGCGCCCACGTGCGTGCAGCAAAGGGAGGGCCGTCTCTCTCTCACCACCATGTTCACATCCACGAGCTCGCTGTCTATCAAGATGGACACGATGTTGGAAAGCCCGTTCCCCGCCGCCAGGACCAATGGCGTGGCTCCGTACTTGTTACAGATGTTGGGGTTGATGCCTTCCACTTGCAACAGAGCTTTGCAGAGCTCCGGCTGTCGTTCGCCCACCTCCCCACCCAAAGCCTCAGACCCCAGAAGCGCCCCGCGCTGCTCACGGACCACCGAAAGCCGGGGTCAGGGGAAGCCGTCATCCCTGATGCCGTAGCTGCGCCGCCCGCATGCGTCGCATGGCGCCTGCACGTGGGCGCGTGCGACGGCGCAGGCCGGCACGGGTGCGGCGGAGGAGAGCACGCGCGGTGGGCACCTTGTCTTTCGCCGCTGCATAGTGCAGAAGGTTGTTGCCCGTGGACTGTTCGGTCCAGTTAATCAGCTCCGGGTCTTCGCCTAGTGCTTGTATAATTCGTTCGTCGGCCTCGTCACTGTCGACGGCTATCTGGCACAGCTCCGCCAATCTCTGGTCGAGGGCAGCTCTGCGAGCAGGCTCCATCTCCTTCTCCTGCGCGGGGAAAATACGAGGGCCCCCGCGCCCCCACGAGAAAGACGCCAGACGGTCAGGCGAGAAACTCCCTCTCTACGAGAAAACACAATCTGGGAAATGGCCTCCAAAAGTTCCAAAGTGTAAAGTGATATCAAAGGACCACCCGGAGTCCTGTCTCGAGCACGGAGAGAGGGAGAGGAGGACCTTCTCTCCGCTTTGAACAGAACAAGAGGGGCCCTCCGCAAAGACGGCAGCGCACTCCGGTCAGCAAGGTCATTCATTGCTAAGACGGTGTGCTCCAGTCACCATCAGGGGTCCCCTCCGGCTCCGGCACACACAGCGTCCGCGGGTGAGACCCCTCGCTCACCCCAAGCACTTCCCCAGCCCCGATCCCAAACCCTACGGGAGCAGCCGCCCGGGCCTGCCACCATGGAGCCAGTCTGGCACGCTCGAGGGGGAGAGCTTGGATGCGGGCCCAGCTGAGAACAAAGGAAGGCGCAGCGAGACAAGCTGGCGCAGGGGCGATGACGCTCTCTCTGCCATTGTCAAGTGATCACAACAGCCGTCCGAAGCTGCACGGTCCGATCATGCGTTACCTGCAATCCACGGCTGGCGACAGGGGATACGACTGGCTCAGCGTGTGCTAGACCGCTCCGAGGTGTTTGCAATCGTGTACGGAGAAGCTGTGATTGGACAGCAGGCGCACCGGCTTTGGTGGTGGAGAGCGGGCTTTGTCGCTCTCCGGCACGTTGGGTAAATCGGGTGTCGAGCTCGGGATGTACAACGAGAACTGCCTCTCCAGCAACTCAGAGGAGACGTCGTCCTCCGCTTCCTCCTCCGCCATGGAGGCCATCATCTCCAGCAACTCGTCCTGCTCACCGTTTCAGCCCTTCATCACAGTAAGTTCGCGCGCCGCAACGCCTCCAGCTGGGCTGCTTCTCGCCTAAACGAGTTGCTCCGCCACTCACGCGCGCCTGAGCCTACCTCCATGCTGGCATCTCCCTCCGCGTGTCCGCCGCATCCACCAGGTGGCCACGTCGCCATGAGCAGAGTGCGACAGGCCTCAAGCACAGCCGACTTACCACGTAGGCACCATTTCCAAGCCGAGCCATGACGAGGCAGTCAGCTCGTTTTCAATTTCCGTTCGGAACTATGAGAGCAGTTCTTGGTGCAGAAGATCGAGAGATCCGAGCAGCATTTGAGGCAAAGCGCGCAGCGCTCATAGACAGATGGATTAAGCAGTACCACGTCAGCACCGCTCGATGCGCATCCCGCTTGTGCCATGTCAGCACCTATCGATGCGCGACCCATTTGTGCCATGTCAGCACCACTCGATGCGCGATCCGCTTGTGCCATGTCAGCACCCGTTTGTGCCATGTCGGCCCAACGTGCCATGTCAGCACCACCGCTTGTCCATGCCGCTTTCCATCGATCGCGGCGGCGTGCCATGTCAGCACCACCGCTTGTGCCATGTCAGCACCACCGACTCGCGAGCGCGGCCCGCTTGTGCCATGTCAGCACCACCGCTTGTGCCATGTCAGCACCACTCGATGCGCGACCCATTTGTGCCATGTCAGGGCGGCCGGCCGGCCCTAAAATAGCCGTGTCACATACGTTTGCTCTGCCAGCACCAAGCCATGTCCGACCTGTGAAGCATGTCCGCTGCACCAAAGGCCAACCTGCTAGCGCCCATAGCGAGCGGCCTGAGTCCTTCCTCGGTCGGAACACTCAGTGGCAGCTGTCGGCCAACCTGCTTCCGTGCCCGACGCACCTTCCGGCTAACTTCCCTCGCATTGTCGCTGCCCGTCTCCGAGCCCTTGCTACTGCACAGATTGCACATCACGGACCGTCAGATCGCCGCAGAATGCCCAATGACGAACTCAGCAGAACGAGCGCCGAGCAGGCCACGTGGCAGCCCAGATGCTTTCCCCGTAAGGCTCTGCGCCACAGATGTAGGAGCTTGCTTCGGAATGTGGGAACGGACCTTGAGCGCTCGCGCTTGTGTGCTGCTGCTTTGGTCTTCTTCGGCGGCGTGCGCGGTATCGGGGCGTCGAGCATCAAAGGCGGCAGCGAGGCCGGCTTGGATTTCTGCAAGGGGCGCCAGAAGCCGCCCGCACGCAGCCCAGCTCGTCAGAGGTCGGCGGAGACACCACCGGGTCAATATCAAGTTGCTATGCAGCCGGATTCTGGGTGCTCTGTGTTGGAACCCCTCGCACCGAGCAACGTGATCGGCCCCCTCGGAACGAGCAGCGTGATCGGCCCCCTCGGACTGTGCAGCGTGATCGGCCCCCTTGGACCGTGCAACGTGATCGGTCCCCCGGAGCGAGCAAGCGTGGTCCGGACCGCGCCAGCGTGATTGGACCCCTCGGACCATGCAGCGTGATCGGTCCCCTCGGACCGGGCAACGTGATCGGTCCCCTCGGACCGCGCAACGTGATCGGCCCCCTCGGACCGAGCAACGTGATCGGTCCCCTCGGAACGAGCAGCGTGATTGGCCCCCTCGGACCGTACAACGTGATTCACCCCCTCGGAACGTGCAGCAAGGATACCTCTACAATTATAATATGCGGATACAGCATTCATGTGAGAAGCCCTCCCCTCCTCTCCCACGCCTCGCTCATTCCTCTCCCGCGCCTCGTTCATTCCTCTCCCACGCCTCGTTCATTCCTCTCCCACGCCTCGCTCACTCCTCTCCCACGCCTCGTTCAGGACGTACTTCGAAATGCCGGGGCACTCGACTTCCGGGCGCACCGTGTTATTGAAGACGCGGGCCGGATGGGCGGCTCTGACCTCCTCGGCTTCCCACACCTGTGAAGCATGCGAATCGTTTGGTGGTTCACAGGCCCGATGGCAGGACGTCGGGCCCCGATAGAAGCATTGGTAGCAGCGCGAGGAGCAGAACATGCCTAAGGCGCAGCAGAATATGCCTAAGGCACAGTAGAATATGCCTAAAGGAGCAGCAGAGTATGCTAAAGCGCAGCAGAATATGCCTAAGGCACAGTAGAATATGCCTAAGGCGCAGCAGAATATGCCTAAGGCGCAGCAGAATATGCCTAAGGCACAGTAGAATATGCCTAAGGCGCAGCAGAATATGCCTAAGGCGCAGCAGAACATGCCTAAGGCACAGTAGAATATGCCTAAGGCGCAGCAGAATATGCCTAAGGCGCAGTAGAATATGCCTAACAGCAGCAAGCGCACAACTGAAGGCCTATCCGTCCATGAGCAGCCATTGGCGCGCGTGCGTGACAGCAGAATGACGAAGCTCCGCGTGCTTACACGTCAAGCCCGCTAACCTCAATATGCGAGCATCTCCACCGCCGTGCGCCAGCCAAGCTGCTCATCGGGAGCGCGTAGCACTGCTCCTCTCCTCGGTGCGGAGAATCCACGCCACGTCACCGGATGCGACAGCTGGCGTCCAACATGAAGGAATGCACCGGCTGGTGGATAATGGGTATCGAAACTAAGCAGCCAATGAGAGCGCCGCCCGGTGCACGCAAAAGGTGCCCTCGCCCTTCCTGTATCCAAGAGGAGAGTTGCTTTCCCGTCACCGCGGATTTCCGGCAGATGCTGCAGGCATGGGCGAGCGAGGGCATGCCTGGCGCGGGACTGCGGCCTTGACTCCCTGGGAGTTCACAACGTTCGAGTCAGTGCGCGGGTCTGCCAGGAGCAGCCTGAGCATCTTGTGCCGGCGCTTGCCGTGGCCGCCGGCGGCGAGGTGCACCGGGGTATCTCCTTTGAGGGTGGTGTTGACGTTCGGGTCGAGCGTGGGGTGCTTCAGGAGCGCCACCACGACGGCGGAGCGCCCTTTGAGAACAGCCGTGTGGAGGGCGGTGATTCCGGCATCGCACTGCGCGGGCGCCAGGCAGGGAAGAAGGGGGGGGTCAGAGAGCACACCAACAGGCACATGCGCAGCGCAGCTTGAGAGGCCGCTTTTGCATCAATGGCCCCACTGTGCAGCTTATGAGAGCCGCTCTCGCATCGACGGCCCCACTGCGCAGCTTGTGAGAGCCGCTCTCGCATCTACGGCCCTACTGCGCAGCATGTGAGAGCCGCTCTCGCATCAAAGGCCCCACTGCGCAGCTTGTGAGAGCCGCTCTCACATCGACGGCCCCACTGCGCAGCTTGTGAGAGTCGCTCTCGCATCGACGGCCCCACTGCTCAGCTTGTGAGAGCCGCTCTCACATCGACGGCCCCACTGCGCAGCTTGTGAGAGCCGCTCTCGCATCGATGGCCCTACTGCGCAGCTTGTGAGAGCCGCTCTCGCATCGGCGGCCCCGCTGCACAGCATGTGAGAGCCGCTCTCGCATCGATGGCCCCACTGCGCAGCTTATGCCTTGCCCACCCTTCTACGCAGCTCTTCAAGCTTGGCCACGTCGCAAAGCCTTCACCGCCCTTCTACACAGTCGTTGATGCATTGATGGCCACGCTGAGCTTCGAGAGCCCCCGCCAACGCAGCGCCGAAGGAAGACGTGCCTTAAGCCTTGAGAGCCCACAGAGGCAGCACAGACTGGAGAGGCCCCCCTCAGCTTCGAACACCACCATGGGAGCCCCCCCAAGCCGAAGAGCCCGCCTAAGCTGCGCAGCACTCCTCAGCCTTGAGAATCTTTCAGGCTAGTGCAGGCTTAAAAGCCCCCCTCAAATTTGAATGTCCCCCTTCGCAGCGCAGCCGTGTCAGCCTCGAGAGGCCAATCAATTCAGCCTCGAGACACCCCCAAGCAGCGCAGCCCTGAGAGCTCCGCTACGAAGCGCCGTCCCGAGCGCCTCCTTACCGGTGCATTTCCCTCAGTGCTCGCCCTAGAGTGTTGGCATGCATCGATCCGTGCTTCACTCATTTGCTTCTTCTCGGCTGCAATGGAGCAACTTAGAACCACCCCGCGCAGAAGAATCGTCGGCGGGGCGGACCACGAGGTTGACATCGACGCGCGAGTCCGCGAGCAGGGCGTCCACGAGCTCCACCTTCCCGTTACCTGCCGCCAGCACCAGCGGCGTCGTGCCACTCTTGTTGCTCACGTTCGGGTCCACGCCGTCCACTCCAAGCAGCGCCTCGCAGAGCGCCAGCTGCACGCGCCCGGCACCTCGCGCGAGCTCAGCACAGGCGACGTCTACTGAGGTGCGCGCGCATCTCCCTGGTAGGACGCCATGTTCAGGCTACATGAAAAGCATCCGTGCAGTGCCACAGTGCACACGTGGAGAGACCCTTCACCCTACATCCCTCTGAGGTTGTAACGACAGATCATCCCATCTGCTCCGTCTGAGCACGCGCGTCGTGCCCTCAACTCCACCTCCGTCATGAGCTCGAGACGGAGTCTGCTCAGAGTTCGATTATTTCCCCGATGTCAGCGACCTCAACCGGCGAGCACAGCAGGCGGTGCATGTCATGTCCGGCGACCTCTACCGGCGAGCACAGCAGGCAGCATGTCATGTCCGGCGACCTCAACTGGCGAGCACAGCAGGCGGTGATATTATAGTTCCGGGGCGACCTTCAACTGGCGAGCACAGCAGGCTGCAGATAATATAGTTCGCACTTCAAACCATGAAAGCACAGCAGGCTGGTGCACGTTATGTCCGGCGACTCAACCGGCGAGCAGCAGCAGGTGGCATGTCATAATCCGGCGACCCTTAACGGGCGAGCACAGCAGGCGGTGCGTAGTTTGATGTCCGGCGACCTCAACGGGCGAGCAAAGCAGGCGGTGCATGTCAGGTCCCGGTGACCTCAACGGGCGAGCAAGCAGGCGGTGCATGTCATGTCCGGCGACCTCAACCGACGAGCACAGCAGGTAGCGCCATGTTATGTCCAGCGAACTCAAACAGAGAGTGCGGTGGGAGTGCCATGTCACGTCCGGCGACCTCAACCGACGAGCACAGCTGGCAGTGCGATGTCACGGAGACTGAGGGCACGACGGTATCCATCTACGTTGTTGCACCATCAAATCTGGTTAGGAAGCTGCTCGTCAACCGAAGAGGCATATTCTGATACATCAGTGAATGGTAGCCGTGGAGGCCCTCGAGGGGATTCGCGCACGTCGAGCACGGCGGAACAACATATGCTAACCGCCGTCACTGTAGGGTTTACGCGCTCGGAGAATGGCGCCGACCACTACGGAAGTGACCTATACGACGGCAGGCTTAAAACGTTCATGACCGCTTCCAGCTGCACTCTTCACCTCCGGGACCGCGCGCGAACGCCTTCTGAGCCGGGATGCGCTATTCGCGCGGGGAGCGGAAGGGGGCTGGCAGCAGCGTAATCAAGGCTGCACGCGCTAAGCGCCCTCGGTCGAGGAGAAGGCGAAAACGCAGTGAGGATAAATTAGTACAGCACAATCTTCTTATTGTCGAGGAAATAGATTTGTTGTTTCTTAGTACACATGGCGTTCCGTGCTCAAATTATTTGTGTCCGCCACCCCAGGAAGGGTACGCTAGCTGCCTTGGCGTGTGTTCTTGTACCAGCCACATCAAGAGGACTACGCGAAGCGCCTAGCGTTGTTTTTACGGGTAACAGCCCCCCCGGGAGGTGCTCACATGAGGCTTGCACTTGGCGCCTCGTCGTCTTTTGGCTCGCGTCCACAACTCTAGGAGTGGGACCCAGCGGAGGAAGAGAATAGGTGGCATAAGACAAGAAGCGAGAACAAGTGGAGGACGCGCACCAAGCCTTTAGCCGCGGCATAGTGGAGGATGGTGTTCCCGGTCTCTCCTTCTTTGGAATTGATTTGCTTCGGGTGCTCTGACAACAATTTCATCAGTTCCGTGTCGTTTCCCTCCTTGGCGAAGGTGAACAACTCCTGTTTGATGACGATGCTGGGAGTGTTCCCCATTTTCCCGTGTGGAATTCAGACGGTATGGTATACTAGTGTGTGATACACCGCTCCTTGCCTGGCAACCGTTCGGCACGCGATGGGACGGGCATACGCAACACGGCCTTGGACAAAAATCGCGAAAAGACACTACACTAAGAAGGACACGCCAACAGAACTAAACGTATGTGAGTGCCTTAACATTCGCGACAGTCGTTCCCCATGAACTTGCATCAAACTCGCAATGTTGATGAGCGCGCCAGGTATCGAGACAAAGTGTGGCGTGAACGCGATGAGGCTTGTCACATTACGGTTCAAAGCTCACGCTAAGCGGTATACTGATGAATAATTTTTCGAAGTGCATTGTCAACGAAACCTCTTGATCAGAGAATGCATCGGCCCTTGATGATGGATGTGCTAAGGATGCTGCTCGAACGAATAAATACCGGGTCGACTGAAACAGCAATTTATTTGCAGCAATTGGGGAATTGCAAGGAACACCCACACCTTGCTTATACCGACTCTCGTCTGGTTCACCAGACGAGAGGTTTATGCGAGCTGTCCGTGTGGCCGCTGCGCGGCCGATCGCGATTTTCGACAAGGATGGAAAGCTCAAAGCAGCTCCGCGGACTATCAAGTGACACAAAAAACTTTTTAAAAAATCGATCTAAACTATAAAAAATCGCTTTCCGGAGGCTCTGGTCGTGAACCCCTGCTCTTTTGTCTTTATAAAACCTCTGCTCCTTATGATTTGGAACCTGGCCAAATTACCTTACTTACTTACTTACTTACTTACTTACTTAATCAGCAGCAGCAAAGCGCGAATCCCAACGGGCGACACACACGAACTTCCGATCTCACGATCGCCAGACGCTAACGATGACAGTGCCACTGCAGTCGCGTACATTTACCGCGACGCCACCCACGCGTTATGGCATGGCATGTTGGGATGCAAAAAGCGAAGCACTGTCGCGCACATGATCCTACGGTCAGATGGCCTAGCGGAGATCTCTTTTTGAGATCGATCCGCCTAGTATAACAATAAGGACGCACCCGGGCAAATTACTTACTTACTTACTTACTTACTTACTTACTTACTTACTTACTTACTACTTACTTGACTAATCAAAGCTCGAATCCCAACGGGCGACACCAACGAAATTTCGATAACGTGATGGCATCACCAATTCGCCACTACAGTACATTGTACATTCGCGTGTCACGCATGCCGGGCTTGCCGCGACGCCATCGCCAGCTCGACGTGATCTTTATATGGCATGGTATAAATTCCGGTGGTCGAATTATTTTTTCCCGGATGGAAATTTCCTCGCGGCTATAGATAAACTCGGGTGCGCCAAGTGCTGAATATATCAACTTGACTGTATATTCGGGGTGTTGGTCATCAGAATAGATAAACGGATAAATAGAATACCGAGTCTTCCCGTTATATGTTCGGGGTCTAGGGTTCCGGGACCGGTGACAGTCATACACCCTAACTATAGGAATGACAGTCGGGGCGTCACTTCCAGCACACTACCTAGGGTGGTGACTGGCAAACTAGGTGGTCACGGAACTGAAACAAACACCTACTCAGCTTCGGTGGAAATAAGCATCCTACAGGAGAACCTGTCCTTTCTGGCAGGGTAACCGCTCCCGAAACTGGCAGTCAGTTGGCACACTGCAGAATACAGATACAGTTAAAACCCTAAACTAAGCCCATCTTGGGGCAACCTGAACCAACAGCATAACAGTCTGGAGGCATGCTAATCTCAACTGCAACTCTAGCCACCTCGAAAGTGCCCGGGAGAGCCGGTGCCACTGTCACAGCGCCCAGGAGAGCTGGTACCACTGTCTGCCAAATCATGCGTAGAGCAAATTGAGAGAATTGAAGATGTGTCGATGTCGCCGCAGGCAGTCGCACCGGGTGCAATTGGTTCGGCCCGGTGTTGAATTGAAGAAGAAAGTGCATCCCCGGTTCCACCGCCCCAGGCGGGTGGCTCGTAGTCCGGCGATGGCGGAGCACCACCCGGTGAGGGCGGCGCAGCAATAATCGGAGCTGCCTGTGGTGGCTGCGGGGGGCACGGGAGCCACGTCCACCCGTACCCGTACGTAGCACGGTACCAGCTGTGGTACCAGCCCTCCGGCTGCCAGTAGAGGTCCGGCGGGATGGCTGTGGGCGTCAGCTCACTAGCACCACCGACCTCGTCGTCGACGCGCCCTGTCGCCGAAGATGTTGACGCGGAGCAACCACGCGAAGGCGCGGCAGTTGCACAAACAACAAACATCAGGCAGACCGCGAGAGACGTGAGGGCAGGGAACCCGAAACCCATCGTTGGTCTGCCGCACCCCGGGGCCCGTCTGGTTGGCGGGAGACAGCCTTCCGCTGTCACGGAGACGGAGTCCACGGGCGCGACGGTGGTCATGTGGTGCATGGCAAGGGTCGGCTCCGTTCCCGCGGCGTCGAAGTTCAGCGCGAACTTGTCCATGAAGGTTGTGTGCGTTTCGTGCGCGTGTAGCGCGCTGACGGGGTACATCCCCTCGTCGGACACCACCGACCGCGGAGCGGAGGGCGGTGCCGTCGGTGGTGGCATGTCCAGAGCGTCGGCATGGACTTCGTCGTGAATCTTGAAGTTGTGGATGTTCGTAGCACCACCAACCGCGCTAACCCCGAGGCGGGTGTCAGCGGGCTGGCGGTACCCCAGGTACTCGTCGATGGTGTCGGGCACTCGCTCCTCGGCGACAGCGAAGGAGAAAGCGGAGGCGGTGTCGTAGAGCTCCGGCTTGCCGTCCGCGATGTAGCAGACGGCGTCGAAACGGACGTCGTCGTCGTCGTCCACGGCGGTCTGGAACATCACGGCGAGCATGTCGTTCTCGCTGTCCGCAATGCTGAAACCGTGTGCCCCAACATGTCCGCGTGGCCCGCCGTTCGGGCAGTCCCGATGCCAATGCTTCTCCGCCGTAGCGGAGCATGCCGGGTGCCGGCACAACGGGACGAACGTACCGGTGGGCTTGTGGAAAGCCACCTTACCCGAAGACTTCCCACGGAAGTTCTGCGGGAAGTTGCCGTGCTCGGGAAGGGGCTTCGCTGCGAAGCGGACGCCGTCACCGTGTCCACCGCGTCCAATGGCGTTCTTCTTGTCGTTGCGGGGCGTGTAGCCCTTCGTGTCGTCGAGACGGTTGTTGAGGGCCTTGATCTCCTTCTTCATGTCGTAGAGCTGGTCGCGGAGCTCGCCGAAGACGGTCTTGTAATCCTCGTCGTCGCTCTGCCCAGCCAGGGTGAGGGCGGAGAACGTGCGCGTAGCAGGCGGGACGTGGGAATCCGTCCCGTGTTGTGCGTGGCACTCACGGGTCCATTGCTGAATGGTGGCAAGGGACTCCGCCGCACGTTGGTCGTGCAACAGGAGGCGGTTGACAACCGGAGCATAGAAGACCGGGTCGAGGGACTTGATGAAGAGGGACTTGACCTCCATGTCGTCGAGTGTGCTTTTCCGTCGTGCGGACCGGAGAGCGGCGTTGAAGGCGGCGATTGCCCGCGACGGGTCGAACTGGTTGATCTTGATGGCCAGAAGGTCCGCGGTGCCCTGGAAGGGCCCGCCGGAATCCAGAAGCATCCTGGCGATTTCCAGCAACATCCGCTTCCCATCGAACGGGTGTGCCTCCGCCGAAGACTCCATCCAGTCTGCTGCGGGTGACACCGGAGCAACGATGAACTCCAGCGTCGAAAACAAAAGCTTGTTCGCCTCAGCGCGCACGGGCAGGGTGGCATCCTCCAGGTCGAACAAAGAGGCAAACGCGGACTCCTCAGTGACGAAAATGGCCCGTAATGCCAGTACCAGACGGGCGAAAACGGAGCTGACGTTCGACTCCGTACCGTCAAACCGCCCATGTTTGTCGTCGTACACCTTCTTGATGACGAGCTTGGCGGCGCGCTCGTCGAAGGATTCCTTCGCCAGACGTTTGACCGCGTCGAGGAACAGCGCCCCTGCCGATTGGGCAGTTGGCGTAGCCGTAACCGTAGGAGTGGCTGGTGTGGTTGCATGTCGGGCTGCGGCATCGTCGAAAATTGTAACTAGTGAGCGGCGTGCGGCCGCAGTGTGCGATCTAGTAGAAGTACCCATAGTGAAATGACTGCAGAGACAGGGTGAGGTGGAAAATGCGAGGCGAGGCCAACGGCGCGGGCGACGGCTAGCGAGTTGCGGCGGGTCGTCGAGGATAATCAGGGAAACAGCAAATTGCACGCGGTCGTGTGGGACGAAAGGACGCGATCAATGTCGGACGGTGTTCCAGGGACCAGAAACAACAAAATCCAGCCCAACGATACTTCACGGAAAATAAGCTGTCGTCAGCGCTACCCAATCATTTCCAATCAACCGCGCGTCCGTAACTGAGCCATACCGCCCGTACCGTTGTGGCCTAGGGTTTCGACCCAAACGGTCGGCTTCCAAAAGTTTGACAAGCGTTATCATCAACTTTGCTCGTTGTACAACGAACAAAGTTGATATATATATATATATATATATATATATATATATCGCTTTATCTTGCATGAATATGTGCGGTTTGACCCCTTCATAGAACGAGGAGATATATATATATATATATGTGGACTGTCATCCGTGAAACGGGGCGTGTCGCCGGTGAAGTCTAAAGTCGGATAATAAGAAATGTTAAGCGAGGCTTTAGGGTTCAGGGCACGTGACACGATGACGCAGGGCTCTTGCAAGTGACGGCCGGGCGAGGGGGTGACGGAAGGTGCACCCTTGCTCCCCCTATGGGGGGAAAGTTGGCATCTCCGTGACACCACCTCACCCCGAAGGCGGGAGGTGCACTGCAGGGCCAGCCGGTACACCCGGACAGGCGGCTAAAAGAAATGTTAAGTGTCAACTCAAAGAGGCCTTTCTCAACCTAGCTAGAAGCAAATCCATGCTGTGGCGCTAGTTGCATCTTACATCTCTAGCCCGATACTTAGGGTTTTGGGAAGTTGCCATTCACATCGCCGGTGACAGCGGAGTTGGGCAACCAAATCGGTGAAGAGCGGAGAGCCGGCCAGGTGTCGTCCTCATCGTGAAATGCGGCTCCGAAGCAGGCAGATTCTTCAGGTTCATCAGGCGGCGGGGAGGTGTCCGCATCCTCCGCAGGCACCACCAGAGCGCTGGTGCCGACGCTCGGGGTCGATCGCGTCGCCACCACCAGGTGTGAGCTCAGTAAGCCGCACGGAGTGGAATGCCGCAGCCGTCTGGCCCTCAACAGGTGGGGCAGGCCTGTCCACTGCGGGCGGCGGCAATGACATCACCGCAGCGGACGCGTCGAGGGACGGGCGGGGAGCGGCCGGCTTGGACATCTCCAAGTGCTTGTCGTTGGCGAAAGCTTCGACGCACACCCAGGGACACGCACCACGCGTGTCGGGATGAGCGTCCGTGACGTTCCAGAGCCGGAAGCACACGGTGCAGGGGAACCCGGTACCCGACCACTTGCGGTAAAGCGAGTTGGGTGAGTCGGCGACCCACTTGCCCTCCAAGGGCGCCAAGGATTGCTTCTGGGCCCGGAGAGCCATGGCAACGGGGCGAGGAGGGTGCTGAGGGGGCTTCTGGCCGCCACCCTTGGGGCGGTAGCCGGAACCCTCGGGCGGGATGTCGGAAGCGGCGGGAGGGACGGAAGAGGGAGAGAGTGTGGCGAGGGGGCTCTCGTCCCGAAACGCGAGGCGAATGCGAAGTGCAAGGCGGGCAAAGGTGAAGGTGGCACCCGCCCGCAACTCGCGTAGCACAACCAAATAAAGGGGGGCTACGTACGGCGATTTCTTGGCGGACTCGGACAAAACGTGCCAGAGGTCCGCAACGCGGTCAGAGTCGTTGTAGTTGGGCTTGAGCTTCTGGTGACGGTCACCAAGGCGTCGAATCAGGGCAAGCTGTGGGGCGGGGTCCTCGATCTCGGTGAGCACAACCGCCCGCAGCTGGGTCCAGAAACGCATGCCGTCGGAGTCGGGTACGCCCTCGACCTCGTAACGCAGCCGCTGCAGTGCGTAGCGGCCGTCGGCGGGGTGGTGGCGGGCACATTCGTGATAAACGCTGAGAGCGTTACCACGAAGCGGATGTGGGAGAATGCTGAAGAGGATCTCGTTGATGGTGACGTGGTAAAACTCGTGGTCGTGCTCCAGGTCGAGAAGCTTCGCTGCCTCGTGGTAGGACACGGGATACAGCACGTGAGCCAATCCAGAAAGCAGGGCGTTGAAGTCAACGTCGGCAGTAGCAGTGTCCAGAGTATACTCAGCGGGCATCTTGAGGCCAGTGGACTTGAGGAAGGACAGGAGATCGCTGCCGTACTGAAATGCGTAGGCCAGCTGGTCGACGTACTCCTCCTCGCGGCCCTCCTCCACGGGCGTGGTCCCCAACACGTCGGGGTCGTTGAAGTAGTCGAAAGCCGTAGGGGCGTTGACCGTAGATGTCGGCTTAGAACGTAATGAAGATGTCCCTACAATTCTACGGCGTCCACGGGATGAAACAGGGGTACTCTGCGATCCCGAGGGCGATTGTGACGGGGTGGCGGCTTGCCGCGTGCGGGCAGCACGCAGAGCTGAACCAAGCCCTTCACGTCGGGTAGAGGCCATTGCGGGGATAAAATAACGTTTGTCCAGCGGTAAATTGGAGCACACTGGGTGTGCGGCAAAAAAAAACGGTGGTAGATGTCGGATAGATGTCGGGAGGCGGCTTAATGTGGTGTCGGCCGGCGCTGTTTGTAAGGCGGTCCGGCGCTGATGTCGGGATGTCGGAAGATGTCGGATAGATGTCGGATAGAGTCGCAGGGCGCGAAGCGAACCAGAGAACAAAAACCAAGCCAACACTGAAGGTGCGTGGGCTATAACCTCATAGAACAGGATATATATATATATATGTGGACTGTCACTGTGAAACGGAAAAGGCAGGCGTGTCAGGCTGGTGAAGTCTAAAGTCGGATAATAACAAATGTTAAGCAGGCTTTAGGGTTCGGGAGCCTGTGACACAGTGACGCGGACAGCACTGCAAGTGACAGCCAGGCGAGGGGTGACAGAAGGGTGCACCACTGCTCCCCCCTATGGGGGGAAAGTTGGCATCTCCGTGACCCCTCTCGACTCACATGCAGAAAAGTGAGGATGCGTGTTTCCAAGTGTACCGGCGGAAGGGGAAATTTTTCATTTTCGCACACCGATCCCGCCGAGCCTGTCAGGGATATGACAGGTCATACATGTCATACATATCATGTCATGTCATGTCATATGTCATAATGACATTCAGTCGTCGAGTAGTGTCAGTACGGTCGACTATGACATGTACAGTCATAATGTATGTCATCCACCTAAGGTGAGTGACATCTGTCATCGAGAGGCCAAGTATATGGCATCGAGATGGCGAAGCAAGACAAGTCTTGAAGAACCGAAGTGTCCTGATAAGACGCGTACTCGCTTCTAGCATGAAACGGAACAACATGCGAGCATCAAAGGCCATATCGACCAGCCGATGCGGGAAGTTCACCCAGTGCCCTCGGGTTCACAACCCAATGGTGGTAACGCATGAGATGTGTGAGGGCACTGGAAGTATATGAGGAGCATTGGGCTCAAGCAAGCACTTCTGGTCACCAGAGTGCTGCACCCATAACCCACCATAATATTACTTTCGGTTGTTACTGTTCAATAGCAGCCGCGTCAACATAGCGTTCGCATAGCGAGCCCTGACATTGGTATCCTCCGCTCAGGCGAAGAACGAGAACAAGTGTGTGCAACAGACTAGTCACATACAGTAATCACCCACCTTTAAGAAAACCCGACGTTAAGAAACTAGCCAGCGTTTGGGGGTACCCAACTCGATGAGTACGGCTGGCTGGCTTTTTCGGCTAAGAAAATGACCGAAATAAGAGATAAACGTGCTGGCTGACTACCGAGAATGCACTTTCTTAAATTTAAGAAAATTGGCTGGAAATTTGTGAGCACGCCTTCCGATGTGCGACGAGAGCTGGCATGTGCGTGAAACCCTTATCACAATTGACACAAGAGTATCGATATGTCGGAATAACATTGGAAGTGGTCGTGGTTTGGACCGTATCACCATTTTTCGTCTTGACAAAGCGTGAAAATCCGAAATCAAAGAGACGAGACGCTTGTCGTTTTTGACCTGAAACGCGAACGACTGCAGAGCTAGAATTCGAGAAAGGTGTAGAGGATTGAACGAGGGACATTGGGACTTCTACGGCTTGTACACTTTCCTCCACTGAAATGTTTTTGTCGAAAATATCACGAAGCTCTAGAACCTCCACGATCTCAGGGGACACTTCCCTCGGCTGCGTGGGCTGAGACGGAGGCTCACGGGGGGCTTCATTCTTGCTTGATGCCTTAGATTTAACCGCGTTCAATACTATTTCTTTAAGCTGCAAGTAGTCTTCTTCAGAAATAATCTCGTCGACAAAATCCTGTTTCAGGTCACGCAGCTGCGCACGGCTCTCTGGGTCCATGTCGGGCGGTGTGAAAATTTTAAGAAAGTCGCTGGGCTGAGGTGAGTGTCCACGTCTTGAGTGAAGAAATAAGCTGGCTGGTTGAAAATGAGCGATCTACTATTCTTCGAGTTCTCTTATGACGCTGACGCTGGCGGGGGGGGAGGGGGGGGTACCCAACTCGATGAGTACGGCTGGCTGGCCCAAAATCCCTGTTTTCTTAAAGGTGGGTGATTACTGTATATACATTATATTGTATGCAGCTCGACTGAGTTCGCACATACCGTCGAATATCAGCATAACTGCATATACGCGACAACCTTTGCACGAAACATCGCCAACGACACATATCGTAAGCGACGAGCAACGTTGCACATAATATCATCAGCGCGACCATATTCGCATTCAACAGCATTTCGGCAGTGAATATATTGCGACAAGGTGTGCGCACGAATGTACGAATCGTACATGTATATATGCTGTCAATAATCGCAGGGTATGTTACGATATGCGGGAATCATGCGCGTAAATGAAAAATGAGCGTCAGTGTACATGATTCGCATTAAGCGCGACAGAGATGCACATAATCCCGTTATCGGCGACAGCGACATTCGCATTCGTACTGTGCGACAAAGATGTGCGACAGCGACATTCGCATTCGTACCGTGCGACAAAGATGTGTGATGATCATACTTCACACCATGCGACGCAGATGCGCGGTGATCATATTTCATACCGTGCGACGCAAATGCGCGATGATTATAGCTTGTACAGTGCGACGCATGCATCAGTATGCAGCGCGACATACATATGCATCACGCGCATACATAGTGTGCGATCTCGATGTTCGTACAATATCGCACCAAGTGGGCGCATGCTGCGCAGATGGACGCATGATAAAATGATGCCCAACAATACGCACACATGCTACGCAGTGTCAGCAGAAATAGTGTGTGCGATACCATCATCAGTATACACACACGTGCTGCGCAGAAATAGAGTGTGCGACACCATCATCATTACATACACATATGCATAAATACAGCCTGATCACGATAACAGCTGTGCATTATTGTTATACATGCCTATGATTACTGTGACATCTTGCAAATCACATGTGTAACATGCTAGATCTTGCAAGTCCAGTTCTATATTGAAAATCCAAATAGTGTAAGATGCCAGTCTCGATTGTTAAGACATGAATTAGTTAGCTCAGTTGTCCATGACGGAGGGTTTGGGATTGGACATCTGTTCTCCTGTTGATCAGAGATTGGACATGCATCGGAGCTACTTGTGAAAATTCACCATTTAACTCATCATCCATTATGATAAGATGTACAGGATTACAACAGTATACTAACTATATTGATATATATCATACTTGTGATATGTTGTTCATTGGTATACAGACACACCTGTATGATTAATCTATATCAATTTACTTAAGTGTACCCAATCAGTAAGTACATGTACAATATATAGTCACTGTGTATACCGTCTGATGGAATCACATCAGAGTATACCATCACTATCAAACTATATATAACAGTGCTCACACTAATATTTATGTTAATGCATGTTGAATATATACTGAATATATACTGACATTACACTGAGTCAGTAAGTGTATATGATCAATGTATGATATCAATATCCCATGTGTGATGCATAGATACCATCCCACAAACACATGTGCGTGTGGGATGTCAGTGATGGCGATAGATAAGGGAGCAGGATCACACCACATGCTGAAGGGTTGGATGGAGAATATCTCCAGACCCGAAGGCAATATACAGTGCTCAAAAAACAGCTGGTCACTGTTGAGCACTGTCCATGTGGCATTTGGCTATGAGACGCGCTGTATATCTGATCAATCGACTTTGCAAGGCTCGGCTGGGCATGAAGTCTAGTTTGCAAGTGCTGAACCAGAAGTACGATCTGTCTGTACTGCGTGTGTTCGGGTGTCGAGCTTACGCGTTCATCGACGCCAGCCTGCGATCGAAACTGGCTGATCGGGCTACTCCTTTGATCTACGTGGGACACGAGGAGCGATCAACGGCTTATCTGCTGTACAGCCCAGACAAGGAGAAGGTGGTCAGAAGTGGGATGGTTCGGTTCGACGAGCGCGTTGATCAGTATGGACAGCTGGTGATGTCTTGGGATCCCTCTATGCTGACACCGTTGAGATCGTTATATGACTGTGAGTCTCTCGACGGAAACTTCGTGTCAGCTTTTGTGGGCACAGCGACAATTATATTGGATCTGCGTGCCTACGTGGTACAGAAGGGTGACGAGTTCACTGGTGTCGTGAAGTTGAACAGTGCTGGTGGTGGATCATTTTGGACGCCGGTGAGTGCGTTTCTGGAAGCACGGGTGGAGCATCTTGCGTTGCTTTTTGAGTATTGTGCGCAGTGTACAGTGAACTCATTTTATCCGTTGTTTGAGAAGGTGACAGTGCAGAGGTCAGGAGGAGCTGAATGGGAGGCAGCAGTGGTGTGTGCTACGGCACGGGAGGACCATGTGTTGCCGTACCAGGTGATATTGGAGCGTCATGCTGGAGTGAAGGGCTCGGCAATCGATGTGGGTGAGGCCTGCGTGAGGTTTGAGACTCGTCATGTCGCTCTGGTGGCTCAGGAGGAGAAAGTGACGGGGTTGCCAGTGGGGGTGACGGAGCCGAAAGGATGGGTTCAGTTGGTGAATGGACCAGACTCAGTGCAGTGGCAGGAGTCGGACAAAAAGGAGGAGTGCGCTCTCATCGACGTGAAGAAAGCTATCTTGCCGGTGGAGACGGTGCCTGCTGGTGAGAAGGTCATGCGCATGACGGCTGTGTACAAGGCGAAGCTGGACTCTGCAGGGCAGCTGACCGAGAGGAAGACCAGGTGGGTGGTATGTGGCAACGGTCAGCAGCATGGAGTGCACTATGAGGACGTGTATGCACCGTGCACTCAGCTGTCAACCTTGAGAATTCTTATTCAGCTCAGTTTGGTGTTGGGACTATTGGCCTTTGCCATGGACGTTATCACGTGCTTTCTGAATGGTCAGCTGGACGTGGACGTTCCTTTGTATGTCAGCTGGCCTAATGCACGGACAATTCGAGGAGTGCGGTACGGAATGTTGCAGAAGAGTGTGTACGGCTTGAAGCAGGCACCGCGCATCTGGTACAAGACGAGCAAAGAGTTCCTGCTTGCTTATGACCACAGGTTACGGGTGTCAAACATTGACCCGTGTCTGTTTTACATCTGGCAGCCTGGTACACTGGTGGTATTTGTGTATGTGCACGTGGACGACTACACTGTGTTCACTTCTTCAGTGGAGTGGAAGGTGGAATTTTTCAGAGAATTCAGTGCGAAATGGCCCAGTAAGGACAAAGGACCACTGGTGGAGTTGCTGGGCATGAGTATGACTTTCAGTGATTATGGTCTGGTCAGAGAGTGTCAAATCAGTCAGGTTGGGCTGATACAGCGCATGCTGGAGAGGTACTCTATGCAGGACTGTAATCCGTGTATGACACCTTTGGAGACCAGACTGTCTCTGATGCCTGTGGACTCGGAGGAGAAGTTGGAGAAGCTTCCCTATGTTAATCTGGTGATGGAATTGATGTGGCTGGCGCGGTGCTCACGGCCTGATATTTTGACAGCGGTCTGTTATTTGGCCAGGTTCTCTCACTGCTACGGGCAGGAGCATTGGCAGCATTTGAAACGTGTGCTGAGATATTTGAAGGGAACTATTCATGTGTGCTTGACTATGCAGTGCAGTTCGCCAGCGTCATTGAATGCAGAACTGGTAGTGACAGCCTATACAGATGCAGACCACGCAGCAGACAAAGTGACCAGACGCTCTGTTACAGGTTCATTGGTGCGACTGAATGGAAGTACCGTCATTTATTCGTCAAAATTGCAGAAGACAGTTGCAGTGAGCACAGCAGAGGCAGAATTTATAGCGCTGTCAGAATGTGCACGGGACGTTGAGTATGTTGTGATTCTGCTGACTGAGTTTTCACCTGTCAAGTTGCCTGTTACAATTCATGGAGACAATCATGCTTCGGTGGCACAGGCAGAGAATGTTCTGAACAATGCAGCAACACGTCATGTGGCAGTGAGAAATCGATATGTGGCAAAGTTGGTAGAGCTGGGTAGAATTGTCATTGCTAAAGTGCCTACGCAGGAGAATTTGGCAGACTTCTTTACAAAAAGTCTGGCTTTGGACCGTTTTCGAGTACTAAGTGCTGTGGTGCTGAGATATTTTCAAAGGCACTGAGTAAGGAGGAGTAGGAAAACAGTTAACTCTCATGCAGTGTTAATCACAGCGAGGCAAAAGTACAAATTCTGACTGTATGACTGTATGACAGTATGACTGTATGACAGTATGACAGTGCTGACAGGGTACAGTACATACTATGTGTAGATGTGGACAGAGTAATGATGACAATGAGTCTGCAAGAGACAGAAGATCAATTCAAAATGTACACAGCATCTGTCACAGAACACAAGAGTACAAGTACGAGTACAGTAGAAGCTATGACTGAGTAACAGTAAGCATAGATAGAGAACACACGTGTGATGATATAAAGCACTGACTGTAACTCACAAAACACTTTTCAGATTTATAAGATTCAACTGTGTGTGTGTGTGTGAGTTCAACTGTGTGAGTTCGTACACATTCTACTAATGCTATGCCTGAGTATGCAAACTAAGTAGAAGTTGATTATCCTAGGCATAACACAACAGACCAAAAGATACACAAATATCCTAGCACAGGCATAACACACGCACACAGAGATACACACCTATCCTAGCACAGGCATAACACTAGCACGGAGATACACACATATCCTATCAGAGGCAGCAGCTCTCACTGTGCTGTCTCGGGCTGCGTGACGCGCCGCTGCCCCGCCAGGCACACCAGACGCATGTTGCCTGGGGGTAGCGCGCAGCGTGTGCACCGCGTCCAGGCGCATCGGGCCTCCTTGCAGAGGTTGATGCGCGTGCCTCGGAGCAGCACACCGCGCACGCATGCCCCGCCGCCGAGCGCGGAGCGCGGCACCCACACTCGGGGTGCTGATGAGGCCGGCGAGCCCCAAGCTCCGGGCGAGTGCACCCGTCCCGACGGGACGCATCGCCACGCGCGTGCAAGGAGGCCCACCCTTGCATGCGTGTCGCCACGAGGTGAGCACACTGAGGTACACCGAGGTGCTCACCCGCGCCCTCCCCTTAGGGCCACCGAGAGTGAAGCGTCCGGGGAGCGGACCGCTTTTCTTTTGGGGGAGAGAGCGCGCCGCGAGTGGCAGATGGCAGCCACCGCGAGCGCGCCAGGCGCACCGCCATGAGGCAGCAGCTCTCGCTGTGCTGTCTCGGGCCGCGTGACGCGCCGCTGCCCCGCCAGGCACACCAGACGCATGGTGCCTGGGAGTAGCGCGCAGCGTGTGCACCGCGTCCAGGCGCATCGGGCCTCCTTGCAGAGGCTGATGCGCGTGCCTGGGAGCAGCACACCGCGCACGCATGCCCCGCCGCCGAGCGCGGAGCGCGGCACCCACACTCGGGGTGCCGATGAGGCCGGCGAGCCCCAAGCTCCGGGCGAGTGCACCCGTCTCGACGGAACGCATCGCCACGCGCCTGCAAGGAGGCCCACCCTTGCATGCGTGTCGCCACGAGGTGAGCACACCGAGGTGCTCACCCGCGCCCTCCCTTAGGGCCACCGAGAGTGAAGCGTCCGGGAGCGGACCGCTTTTCTTTTGGGGGGGAGAGAGCGCGCCGCGAGTGGCAGATGGCAGCCACCGCGAGCGCGCCAGGCGCACCGCCATGAGGC
>LGRX02010572.1:0-15831 GCA_001247695.2 Cymbomonas tetramitiformis
CTAGTGGCTATGACACTCCCGAGGGGATCCTACCCCGCTTATATTGTCTACTCCCCACAAGCTTTTCGGCATTCCCGCTTTCAAGGTGGACTCCGTACACAACACATTTGCTGGCTGCCCCGCATCGCTGCCCGCCCCGCCCGCTAGCCCGCCCAGGGTCATCTTCACCACCACAACCCACTACCAGCCACTGCCCTGTGAACGCAGATCCTGTAAGCGTGGGATAGCCACCGGGATCATCACCTGCTCCACTCTGCATCTGCTGCAAACCTGGTCCGCGGCGTCTCTCTCCCTGCACTTCCACCCCGATGAGCTTGCGGAGCCCCCACCCCACAGGGCGCAGCGTTGTGACACTGCACGCTTGCATAGGTCAAAACCACCTTACCATCTTTGATGTCGCCTGCAGCCGTGCTCGGGGCCATCAGAGCCGCCTCAATGTTTGCAGCCGGGCCGTGGTGACGTGGACACACTGTCCAGGCTCCTCCATGTCCAGCCACGTGGCATCTTTGCGATGATCACGGAAGTAGGCAATATGGTTAACAACCAAACCCTCTTTCAGATTGCACGGCAGCAGACACGTGTCCGCTTTGTTCACGCTGTGAACGGTTCCTGTGTGCCTCTCGCACCACCTGCACTGCCCCATGCGAAGCCTGCACTTTGGCACCCAGCAAGTGGATCAAACCGACCCCCCCTCAACGCGGGCATCCCAACTGGAAATCTCCTCAGATTTCCCTCCAGGGCATCCCCGCAGGGAGCAGAGCGGCTGGCTGGCCGGCTAAATATGAAGCAGCGCAGCTGGCTGGCCGGCTAAATATGCAATGTTTCGGCGGCCCGCTTGGAGCATCCAAGACTGAAGATGGCATGAAGGCGAAGACAACTTCGCCACTGCATGATCTTCCTGCACCTTGCACAACACTGGCTGCAATCCTAAACCACCCCACAACACACTTCAGGGTCTAGGGTTTAGTGATTAGGGCGACGCACTTGCGGAGCCTGCGATTTGGGAGTTCCGCGGTGCCCGTTTCGCTTCAATTCCCCTTCGCCGCCGATGCGAGGAATGCGTGCACATCATGTGAGCCACGATCACGGAGTGGCGTATGCTTCTTTAGTCACCAGGGGGGGGGGACCACTGGAGGAGTTTGACCCCGTTCACCCAGTCCTCGCGCGATGCATTCATGGAAGAGCTTCTCCACCGCGAGGACTGGTTGGGGGGTTGATGCATGAATGTGGCTGCAGTTGTTGGCGGTTGCTCTCGAAGCGTGCGCACACTTTTGCGCCATTGCGGCGCCCTGTATCCACATGCTGATTCATCTGTTGCGAGGATAATCTCGCGATGTAACATTCCGTCGGTCATGCATGATAGATGTATGACCGTCAGATCAGCGTTTTTCTCTCCACCATTGAAAGCTTAGTCGAGGGGTCCACTGTGCAAAAATCGTGCGTAAAGCTCGACAGCACGATAAGAAATTCTGTACCGGAACGTTTCATCGGCTGTCTCAGAGAAGTCTGAACAACCGTGCTTCCGCGAGTTAGGTCAAAACTAGCTCCTGCTATCGCTGCAAGATTCGCTAATCTTATGTTCTCAAATAGTTTTCATCTGATAAATATTTCATGATTTACAACTTGAAGCATAGACGGTGTGTTGCCGCGCTTCCTTGGAGCTCAAATGGTGCGAGAACCACGAGCTCAAAGCGGAGGGATGTAGCACTGGATGCCATGAGCAAGAAGGGCGTGCCAAGAGCAAGAAGTGCGTGTAAAACGCGGAATAATGCGCTGCAGACCACTTTCAGCCTTGCTAACCGCACCCCAGGAAGCGTAAGCGGTAGGCAATTCAGGGCAATCCGCTGTTTAAGATAGGGATCATTTTCCTGGAGGGGTCATCGCGAGATGCTCCGCCCACGGCGCGGATAAGCATCATCCGAAACGTGGGGCGAAACAATCCTTTCACAACACGCAATAGAATATGATAGTATATTGCGCAATGCATAACGATACTGTGAGCACTGTGCAATA
Source organism: Cymbomonas tetramitiformis (assembly GCA_001247695.2). NCBI lineage: Eukaryota > Viridiplantae > Chlorophyta > Pyramimonadophyceae > Pyramimonadales > Pyramimonadaceae > Cymbomonas > Cymbomonas tetramitiformis. Next base: position 2,014 of record LGRX02010572.1, read on the forward strand.
CATCACGGCTGTAGGCATTTTTTCGCCGAGGACCCCCCTCAGACTTCAAAAAGAGGCGGACTCTCTTCTCACTATGAAGGCCGCGCAGCATCTGCAGGCATTGACCAGGGAATCATGCGTCGAACCTAGATAAAAAATTGGCATATTCTCTGGATCGTATACATTCGTCGGAATGTATACGATGGTGTCACTTTTTGTTGCCGCATGCTCTTTAGTGTGCCGCGCGTGTAAAGAGGCCGAGAATGGGGTGTGCTGATGCAGGCCAGCAAAGGCGTGTATGCCAGCCTGGAGCACATCATCCATGGCTTTGTCGGGATGAAGCAAAGTGCAAAAGATCCCGCGGGCACGGCATATACCGCGGAGGTGATGAGACGGGGAGCCGCAAAGTATGGCGTGGAGCAGTACAAGTCCATTCTAAGGTGTGACATGGCAGCGCTGTGTCATCCCCAGTGCATGAACGCCTTTTGCAGGACTGCCGGAGACAACGGCCCACCGACTTTTGATCGCCTAATCTCAACGGCAATGCAAGCGTCATCAAACTGAAGGCAGTTGGTTGGCGATTAGGGTTCTGAGAGTAGCTTTGAGCCGAGCTTGTGTGGCAATTGGTGGCGATTAGGGTTCTGAGAGTGGTTTTCCCAGTTAGTGGAATTTGGGGTTTGAGAGCCGTATTCCTCCAAGCGTATGAGGCAGTTGGTGGCATCGGGATTTTTGCGAGTAGCATTGTTTCAAGCTTGTGAGGCAGTTGGCGGCATTTAGGGTTTTCAGAGTAGTGCTCCCCCGAGCTTGTCAGGCAATGTCACGTTCGATCAAATTGTTTCTTGAATGGTTGCGTTCTGAACCAATTTCGAAAGTGTGTGTGCGGTTCAGGCGCATTTAGTGCACGCAGAACACGCCCCGTGTGATAGGTGTATGCCGTTAGTGAATGCCATCCATGTTTTACACCTTGTTTGACAACTTCAGCCAGTCTCCCCTTACAAAAAGTGCACACAACACCTCTCATTGAAGCATGCATAGCGACCTCTCACGCTCTCCTCGGAGGATTTCCCAACTGTCACATATGAATTGGATTTGGCCGATGTAGATGGTATAAGCTGTAGACCATTGTCGTGGCAGCCACTTTGCTGCTACCAGCTGAATTGCTTTGCTATGATTGATTCAAACATCTTCCCGAGCTTGTTTCATGTCGATTTGAATGCGGTGCATTTGCCTGTGAACTCAGTAGGCTCACAATTTTGGTGCCTGCAATTGTCACGTGGTAAATCAGTTGAGTGATAACAAACGCACCGGTTTTTTAGCGCATGAAGCGAGATGGGTGGGGACTCTGATACAGATCGTCTAGGCATGCGCCCGAGGCTAGCAGCCCTCGCAAGTGGAAGCTCTCGGTCGCTTCCGGGAATCATTCCGAGTTCCTGTCAGTTGTCGCCGCTATGACGGCTGATGAGTGAACCACAAGATGGCCTCATTAAGAGCATTATGAACATTGCGTTGCAGGACGTGAACGAAGCAAAGCAATTTATCGAGTAAGCAAGGGTATCCATATGCTAGTAAGCCGATACATTGTAAGTCTTGCATTGGCAATCGGCAATTTTTTACATTGTTGCATGTTCTGGGTTTATCACTTTCTGCATGCATTTCTATTCTTGGGATGAAAAATAAGAAAGTAAGGAAGATCTCTGTCAGGGATTTTGGTCGTGCTACCAGTTTCTCAACGCCCCAAGCCTTCGACATGGTGAGGCATTGATCACTGAATGGGCAGAGTGCTGTGCAGTCCACCACGCACGCACGCACGCACACCTTTGATCCCCGACGTGGGCACATAGTGCAGCCGGTCTTCTGTGGGTACGGGGTGCCAAAGGAGTCGGTCCGAGGATAAGCACACACATGACAATATCTACGTTGCTGAAACAAAACATTCGACTGTATTAACGTGTGTCATTTTTCATCCTGAGTGCAACGATTACTATCTACTAATTTCAATTTCATGAAATTCAAAGTGACACATGCAGTTTGTACGAGAGCAACTCCGGAAAACCGCGCTTGAGGTATTCGTGGGAGAGATCATATGCCTGTGGTGGTAAGCTAGAGTGAATAATGACAGTATGCATGCCTGTATATGCAGGAGTATGTATACTGTACTTTCTCCTGGTATGTCCAATATATATATATATATATATATGCTACGGTATGAGCAAGCCGCTGGTGTATACCAGCCGAATTTGGTACAGGTCGGCCTGTACCAGTGCAATTTCGGTACAGGCCGGCCTGTACCAGTACAGATATCGGTACAGGCCAGCCTGTACGGATGCTGGCTCATACCCTAGACTAACATATATGTTACGATATGAGCCCGCCGCTGGTATATACCGGCCGATTTCGGTACAGTCCCGCCTATACCGATTTCACTGGTACAGTCCCGCCTGTACCGATTCCACTGGTACAGGCCCGCCTGTACCGATTGGCATGACCCTCCCGCGGTATGAGCCCGCCATCGGTACAGGCCCGCCTGTACCACCTGCAATCGGTACAGGCCAGCCTGTGCCGGCTGTATGAGGGGTGTTGGGACATGGTTTGGGGGTTGTTTGTGCATGGTTTAGGGGTGTTGGGGGATGGTTTGGGGTGTAATGGGGGATGGTTTGGGGTGTATGGGAATCTGGTGGAAGGCTTTGGTCGCGTCCAGAGTCGTCTTGAACTTGGCCTTGGCCACGCGCTGATAAAGCTCCTCCGGTCTGTGTGGCAGCGTCCTTCAACGACAACCGGTTCGTGTTCCGGAGGTCGACGCAGAAGCGTGTAGAAGTCCACTGTCCAGTCTCATGGTCTTTCTTTCCTGCGACCACTACGTTGCTGGCATGCCTGCAGTGTTGCGAAGCCGGCTCGATGAAGCCGTAATCCAACAGCTCTTTACAGTGCAGGTCGATGATCTCCTGCTCTCCCGGGCTGTACTTCCTCGGTCGCTGGTAGGCCACCTTGGTCTCGTCCTTGAATGGAATTGCAAAGGTTGCGTGTACTGCTCCGCCATGGTAGCCCTTGATGTCCTGCGGCCTGTTGGCGAAGCAATAGCTGCACCTTCTCACCACGTTGCGCATCCCCTCCCAGTTCTCCTCGGTGAACTCAGGGTGACCTCCAAAGGTAGCATTGAGCTCAGTGTCCAACCACGCAGCCTCGTCCTTGGTGACTCTAGTGGTCCCCCCTGGTTGTAGCGTGTCTAGCACGGTGTGCGGCAGCGCCTCGTCCTGCTCCGCCACCATGGCCTCCCATCCAGTGTCCCACTGCCGTGAGGACCTCTGATCGTCCCAAGCAGTCCTGGAGGTGCCCTGTACTGGGTGGATGCACGAGCCCCCAGCGTGTACACCCTGGGACCTCCCGGGGGCCACAGCGGCCACCCAGGCAGCAGCCGCGAGCGGCAACAAAAGTTTTAAAATTCTGCTGGCTCCTGCAGGTTTGACTGGAGAGTGAAGGGTCAGTATGCATGTCAGCATCCTCCACCCCCCCCGTGCATATGACCCAGGTGAGGCGTGTGACCCCCAAGCACCCCTCAGATCACTGTCCATGACAAGCCGGACTACAGTAAAACGCGATATATAAGAAACTGGCCCGAAAACGCCAGCCGCTAGTTTCTTATTGGGTGGGTCCGAAATTCCCCAAGTCAGCGGGCGATTTTCTTAAATTTGGGTCGTTGGATTTATCGAGTTCAGCGTGTCAACTTCTTAAATAGGGATAATGTTCGGCGTTGGATTTTGCTCGATACGGCTTTAGCGCCCAGTTTCTTATGTGGAGGTAGGTGCGCAGCTCACGCTCTAGCGGCAAAGTTTCTTAATTTGCCAAAGTTCACATCTCATCTACCGTCTCTAGCATGCAGTTTCTTAATTCAGTGGGGAAAGGCATGGACGCAGGAGTAAAAAACACACTGAAGTCCCTAAAACGTTTAGTAGGGGCATTAACGATCGTGGGTAGGGGCAAACAATAATGGCAACATTGTACTTCGATCACTATCGATAACACACACTAGCATGTTAGCTTATGAATTATTGAATCTGAATTTTTTCCAGCGGTCAGTTTCTTAAATAGGCTAATTATCTCAAAGGGGGAGTTCTCGTTTTCTAGCGGTTTACTTTCTTAATCCATAGCTTTTTGGATGGCGAGCGGAGCATCATGCTAGCGGCTAGTTTCTTAGAGTTTCTTAGACACATACGAAAAAAACTAGCGGGGAGTTCCTTATAGACCCAATTTCTTATATGTCGCGTTTTACTGTAAGCTGTTACGGGCGGTGATTGTGGGCCGTGTGGGGGGGCATGAGGTGAGGCATGTGACCCCCAAGCACCCCTCAAATCACTGCCCATGCCATGCGACTGCACCGGCTGCACAATCAGCGGGAGCGATGTTCCTCGACGAGGTCAGCCGTCTGGCGAAGGAGTCCTTCGACGAGCGGGCCGCCAAGCTCGTCATCAAGAAGGTGTACGTAAACATCAAGTAGGTGTATGTAAATACTAATTGAAACGTACCCAGCGTGCGGTATAAATGAGTAAGGTCACCCATGAATGACTGCGTTAATGATATAATTCAGGAAGGGGGTCTGGGGGGCGGAGCCCCAGCGGTATCCCCCTCCCCCCCCTACGGTAATACCTCACATTTGAGGAAATGCTGGGTTAAGGAAACAGCCAGCTTTTCGGGAGGGGGGGAGGAGGTCGGGAAAATGCGGAAAAAGCTGGGCTGGAAAAAAGAATTAAGAAAATGTACCCAAATAAGGAAATGAAGGCTGCTGAAGCATTTCGTTAACGGAAATCGTAATGTCATATTAAGGAAACGAAGGCTAGCTGAACATCAGGAAATTCCATTATTACTAAGGAAATTGTAGCTGGATCTAAGGAAATTATAGTCGGCATTTCATGAAATTATGAAATTCGGACACTCATTGATTGGCGCTTTGGCCTTGATACGCGTTAAGACTATAGATTTCAAGTCCTCGTAGTCTTCCTGACTAATGATCCCACTTTGCAAGTCAGCATGTAATTCTCACAGTTCATGGCGACTGCTCGGATCCATGCTGAATTTAAGAGAATGCGCTGGCTGACTGCGCTTTCCAATCCCTAAGAAGAAATGGATTTAAGAGAAGAGGCTGGCCGACGCTCGAATCGCGTTTCCTTTTCGTTAGTCATTTCGGTAAGAGGCGACAGGCGGGGGGGAGTGTCAGAAAAATACGGAAAAGCTAGGCTGGCTCAAATTCATGTTTCCTTAAATATGCGGTATTCTTGTAAGATAGAATGGATACTGTAGACCAACACCGAAACGAATAAGCAGGATGCGTTAGTGTATTTTGGGTGCCACGAGAAGGGGCGGGAAGGAGGAGCAAAGAAGCAAACGAGCAAGGAAATTGAAGCTCACATCTATTCCGTTTCCTATTGATTTAGGAGAGAAACCAACGTGTCACGGTGACACTGCGCATGTTAGCATGGCCAAGCTGCGTTAATAATATAGTTCGGGAAGGCGCCCCTACTCCCTTTAGTGGTTATCGTACGGCATATATAATCAATGCAGACTATCATGTCTGACGTCAGCGTCGCGTATAACTGCTCCATCGCGAGCGCCAATTCAGTAGTTCAAGTAGTTCAAGTGTCGTGAACAGTGAACAATGTCGTTGTGACCAGAGACAATATGCGGTCAGTATAAATCTTTGCTGAAATCTGCATAGGCAGCCCTGACCGGGAGTCCCGGTGCAGGCCCCTATGACAGATATCTAGGTAGCCAACACTGGACTGATGACTGACCCGTAAGTTCGTGCTGTGACACACCGAGTGTCACAGGTAGCTAGACTCGAGACCGTTCCGACTCCGTGACCGTTCCGGGTATATCTAGCTTAGGGTTTATTTCTTATGAGAGTTTATCGATATTGGTTCCAGGACTGTCTGATATCCGTGAACTGGGATATTCCAGTAATCTTCACGGCTGAAGCGAAAATATAAATATATGTTGCGGAACAAAATTGGCCGAGGTTTATATAATGGGAATTCAGACACAGTGAATGCTATCCATACACGTGGCATATAACGCCCCAAGTTAAATGTTTACTATATATTACCATATTTATACGGATGCATACAGTAATCACTCAGTAATAAGAAAACCCGCCAATAAGAAAGTAGCCAGCTTTTTTGATTTCTTCACAATGTTTAATACATAACACTCCATATTTAAGATCTCTATATAAATAAGAAAGTTGCTAGGCTGACCTAAAATTCCTGTTTTCTTAAAATCGAGTGTTTACTGTAGTGGTATCATTAATTCAATAACTTTATATTTTGAGACCATATGTCGATCACTCGCGGGGCGGGCCATAAAAATTTTAGGAGCTTGATTTTTGGTTTATAGACTTTCCGTCGGCTAACGACTCCTAGATTCATTGTCGCTCGCTCGTCATCGACAACCAATGGTGATTTGCCATTTGTGCACTTACAAAAGTCGTATTGCAATGGCATCTTTGAGCTGGCATGTTCTGATTGACTTTCCCGATAGTGGGTGCACATGGTAAGGGCCCTGCCAAAAAGCGTCAGGTAGGAAGGATGGTGTTCCCTCCCCAACCCCGCCCCTACCACCGTGGGAACGCCATTCGCCTTATCCCACCTTCGCACAAGGGAAGCTTATGGGAGCCGATTCATGCGAAAGGTCGCCAAAAGAGAACAATCGTGCCGAACGGCGCAAAAAACGCGACTGAATCGACTGTCGCGGGCTGTCGCGGGCTGTCGCGGGCTGTCGCGGGCTGTCGCGGGCTGCTCGATGCTGTTTCCAAATGCTCGATGCTGTCGCTTCGTTTCCAAATTTCGGGAGGAGAGAGCAAAATGTCGCGACAGCATCAAGGATTTGGAAATAGAAATCAAAAGTTATGATAGTGACGTGGCAAGAAATAGCATTCGGGTCTGAGCGAGCAGTGCGACCGTAGGATCAGTCGAAGACGAGCGAGCGACAAGCTAGTTATAGCTGCCACGTCAGACTATATGCTCTGGATTGTGCCGGTCCAGAGCATATAGTCTGACGTGGCAGCTATAACTACCTCTTATACAATTGGAGAACTCTTTTTATATCGGCGATGTGATACAAATGAATGTAATACAATTTATGCTATATATTAGATTATTAAAAATGGACCCGAACAATTTTATACTACACCTGATTGCTCTCGCAGACGAAACCCACCCAGCCGTTCATAAAAGGCTTCCCTGGATGAAGAACTTGATTAGAGTTCTCGATGAGGAGGAGAATGCGGATAGTGATGTCGTCGATAAGCAGTTCTTGGCTTCTTGCCGAACCAACACCTGGGAATATGCCCCTGTACACTCGTCGAAATTCGCCTATAACTCCGAGGGAAAGAAAATTAACAAACACCAGAAGCCGCTGAAGCTCATCCACGACCTCATCAATATCCATATGCGAGGTCCTGAGTTAGAGGGGGAAGCGAGGGGGAAATCTGCGTACGAGGGGGTGTTACCTCTTCATCACGAACATCACTTCATCTTGGATGCGTGCTGCGGTTCGGGGACCACTTCGGTAGCCGCCAACATGTTGGGATTGGGTTCCGTCGCTTTCGATAGGTAAGCATTCATGTCTACATCCATTTTTTTGAAAAATACGTTGTATATCGGTTTTAACAAGTGCTGGTGTCTTGGATGCAGGAAGCAAGGTATGGTCGACTCAGCGTTAGAGCGCATTAGGTTTCCTGATGGATTTCATTCTTTGGCCGACGAAGTGTTGAGCAAGCAGGAATACGACGAGGTGAAAAGGCAGAGAGAGGCACATCGTAAAGAGCAAGAGAAAGTCGATAAGGAGCGGGAGAAGAAGACGGCGGTCGAAATGAGGGAAACGGAAAAGGCCGCCAAGCAGCAGGAGGCCGAGGCCGCCAAGGCCGCCAAGCAGCAGGAGGTCGAGGCCGCCAAGGCCGCCAAGAAACAGCAGGCCGAGGCCGCCGAGGCCGACAAGGCCGCCAAGCAGCAGCAGGCCGAGGCCGTCAAGGCCGCCAAGCAGCAGGAGGCCGAGGCCGTCAAGGCCGCCAAGAAAGAGAAGGCAGATGCCGACAAGGCCAAGAAACAGGAGGCCGACGCCGCCAAGGCCGCCAAGAAAGAGAAGGCCGAGGCCGCCAAGGCCGCCAAGCAGCAGGAGGCGGGGCCTATGCCCAGCATACCTAAGCGGAGAGCGGCACAAGGCGGAAAGCCGGAATCCGATCAGCCAGCCACCAACAGGAGACGTAAACAGTAAAGCTCGCTAGGCAATGATGATTTCCCTGCTAGGACATGGTGCCAGCACCTAGGTCAATATTTGTTGATAGTCTTAATAACCTATTGTCTCAGTGCAGAAGTACGCTGATGAAACACGTATGGTATATCTTGATATGACAATTGTAAATAAAGTATATTCTCCAAAAGTATGGGCGACATATGTTGTTGTGAAACCGATGTCATTTATGGGGCGGGTGACATGCCTCCGCTTTCATTGTGATTGCCTGATTATATTGGTTAAATGAAGTTGAGCGGTACCACGACGACCAATGAGGTATGAAACCTATTCCCCTCTCTTCCAAAATCATTTCCCCGCTCGACACTTCATCGACGCACCTTTATTCCCATCCATCTCAGTTCAATCAATTCCAATGACTATACTTGCTACTTTGCGGAAGGAAAATCCAGATAAAAACGTTTGGTTACTATGGTTCCCTGAAGAGTCCTCGCCCTCAGAACTAGCGCTCAAGAAATCGATGGAAGAGGACCATAAGATACAATTTCAAATGTATGACGCAAGCGTGCATGATAATCTGCCTTTACGGATGAAATTTTGTACCCAGTTTGCCTGCACTGCGGGCTTCAAGATCGTTCACAACTTGCAACGTGTACCGGCTGCTATCTTGCGAATTACTGCAAAGCCCCCCAAACTTGTGTCGGAAAGCTGATTACGCACGGCATAAGTTTTTCTGTCGTTTTGCAAGGGGTCATATATTAGGACAGCCATATGCAAGATGCCGACCTTTGTTTAAGTACCCGGGGGATACGCGGCATCCAGCAGAACGGAATTCCATGAGTGCTTGGTCCTATGGGGACTACCTGCAGTTTCTATCCTTTTGGGAAATCCAATGCGTCGCATGTTTTGCAGGAATTCCAAAGGGTCGCCCCATCGTGAGACAGCAGATATCTGGCGGGCAAATCGTTACCTCGGTGCGCATTGAAATGCGGGACGCCACAATTTTCAAAACCCCTCACTTTCAGAAGTATACAGCAAGGATGGAGTTTGTATACTCCAACTTACACGCTCCAGATTTTGTATATTCTTATCCATTTTACCGTCTCACTCCGTTTGGTCGGTTGATGATGTGCATCTGCAAGTTGCTGCCCGAAAATCATACTTCAGAGGTTGCTTTCATAAAATGATTGACAATGCAGACAGGATAATCATGGACTTCGCAGACACGCCTTCGTCGCAAAGTAATAGTAGATATGTACTTGTAGGTCCTTCGATCCGAGCGGACTAGTACCGGGTATCTGATAGGCTAATAATTCGGCAGGTTCAAGACTTTCCAAGATCATAAGCTCTATTTCTTGCCTAAACTACTCATTTGCCCCTTTTTTCCCGTCAGCGACGCACCTGCTTCTACTTCTACCATAGTCATGCCATCCAAGCGGCAGTCTGTTTTCACGTACATCGACCAGTTTGCCAAAAATCACGTGGAGTATTACCCATGCAGCAGTACAGTTCTTCTTCCGCCGGGTATGACTATCCAAAAGTTGTGGGAGAACTACAATACACAATGCGTCGACGGCGAAGGCATGGAATGCTCACTCAGCCTTTTTGTCGTGTGTTCAGAGAGGAGCTTAGCTCTTGGGTCAAGTTCCGTCGGATGAATTGATGCTATATAGCGACAGCATATAGCTTTGTCATTGAGCAAATTGACTTATCGTTGGAACACCGTTAAATATGATTGTATTCGAACATATTTTGAATGAAATTATTATCGACGTTTCACATTTCCAATGTTGTGACATGCTATGTTTGTGACATGCGGGCCTTCGATCCGACCCACCTGAAAGAGGTCATTTGATAGGCCAACTGAAATCACGACGGCCACACTACTGAGATATTTAAGCACCTACCTTGTCCTCACAACTCACTTTTCAGCTTGGCACTTTACTTTCTTTACCTGCCACCTCATCCAACCATGCCATCCAAGCGAGAATGTATTGTTGCCTATGTTCTTGGCATGTATGCAACATGCCCTACTGCCCCCAGAAAGAGAATGAGGAATTTTGACTATCTTCCTCATGGTATGACTGTTCGAATGTTGTGGAGGAACTACAATGAATGTTATATGTGCAGGAATGCGGAAGGCAATAAATGCACGTTGGGGTATTTTCGATGTGTGTTTCGAAACGACCTTGCCTTTCGGTTCAAGTTCCGACAGGTTCAGCCGTAACGTTACCGTCAACGTTACCTGTCGCGGCAATTGAAACCACGGCGGCTACGAGTGTGCTAGGAGGCAAGCACAAGAGCAAGAAAAACGGCTAAGTACAAAACGCAAGAGTACTCAGTACGGAGTACAGTAGGACCGATCAGAATGATGTTGATGTGAGGTGCCTAGCCTGTTGTACGGAGTACTCAGTACAGTTGAGTTATGGAAAGAGTTCCTGAATGTATAAGAACTCTAAGTGTAACCAGTTTCGGGGATGAGAACTGAACTGAGAATTGTAACATAAAAAGAGCCGTAACTGCTGTATATTGTGTATTGAAAGCATGCACTTGAAAGCAAAAGCATAACTTGAAGGATTTACGAAACCGAAGTCCGATAGTTGACCAAACGTAATCATACCTCGTGCGGTCGTTTAATAGCTAGTAATAGTTAAGCCCGAAAGTGTAAAGAAGAGAAGAAACTGGAGTGGTAGCCTCCTACAAAATGGTAATTGGATCGTTTTTACCGGTCGCTTCCTGAAAATTTCTGTTTCTGCGTATTCTGATTGCACCCCCCTTGCGTGATGCCTTTCGCCCGGCGTTTTGTTTTGTGAAATCAAGCACAGTGTGTCGTGCGTTTCTGCTTCGTGTTAATGGGTGCGTGGTTGTGGGATTCAGGTGCTCTAGGAGTGGAATTCTCCGAGTGCTTTGATCCGCGACGTAGTTTGGTACGACTACCTAGCAATGAAGGAGGTGGCTTGGGGCCCTTGGTCCTCCCTCCCCTTTGCGAATGTACTTTGAGTCTGTTCTGTCCTCGGATGGGACGGCTGCTCTGACGTGGCGTTGTAGCGTCCTTTGCGTATACGCTTGGGAATTATTAATTCTGATTGAACGCGCGCTTGCCTTCGCGAATTGCCTTGCCCCCTTGGTTGTTTCTTGAAATCTAGATCTTGTCGCTTGGGGTGGTGTTCGCGTCGGTGGGTGTGTGTTTGGTGGTTTCAGGTGCCCCTGAAGCCGAGACCGTCGTGAATTTTTTTTCGCGCGGTAAATTGCGTGAGTACACTCACGTGGCAACCCTTGTTTGCGCATACATAACGCATGTGTGGCACGAGCGGTTTGGTTCTAGGATTTAGGCCTCAGGCTTCGGGGATTTAGGAATCGCGTGGATTTTTTGGCAAAACCGACCCTTCGCGGCGGGAGCGCTGCGCAATTTTTTACAAATTGTGCGGCCTTTGCTAAAATGTCCTCGTGTTTCTAGATCGCGAGTGTCCTAAGTGTTGTACCCTCTAGACTCGGGAATTGCCGCGCTTCAGCCGGTTTGGCCGCTCGTGCTCGTGCACGAGTGGTAAATTCCTGGGTGCGGCGGGTGCTACTACTTCGCAATTGCATATATTAGTGCCTCCGCACACGGTTAGTAAAGCTTCGTCATGTGCTCGAGGGATTAACAACCTCCTCGTGTACGGCGGGAGTTTGCGGTCGAACCGCACACTCCCCTGGCGCTGATTGATTTGGGATGGCGCGAGATCTTGGCCGGGGCGTTAGGATGGCGCGAGATCTTGGCCGGGGCGTTAGGCGTTAGAGTCGGCTATGGCGCACGGCGGTGGTAAGCACCTGGCTCAAGTGGCTACGTGCCGCGCGGCGCATATGGCTCGACGGCGGGCTTGGGATCGGGCGGCGTGGTTCATTCTGCGGCTTCAGGTGTTGCGGGATGTCCGTGTCGGGCGCGATCGTTGCGTGGTTTGGCTTAGGGGTCAGGAGATGCGGGATCGGGCGGCGGGTTTGCGGGCGTGGCGGCGGGCGGCGTTTTTCGTTGCTAGGCTTAGCTTTTTGCGAGTGGCGTCCCGTGGGATTGTGCGCCGTGCGGTCTTGCGCCTGTCCGAAGGGGGGGGGAGGTACCTCAGATCGGACGAGCGCAGAGCGCACTCGGCGTACGGCCACGTCACCGGTGCTACCTTTAGGGGAGCGCGTGGCCACAGCCACAGCACGAGCGCTGCCTCGAGCGAGGCTCGCGGCCATGGTCACAGCGCTGGCGCTGCCCCTGGCGAGGCGCACGGCCACAGCCACTGCGCGAGCGCTGCCCTAAGCGAGGCGTGCGGCCACATCGGCGTTGCCCCTAGCGAGGTGCGCGGCCACTGCCCTAGCACCAGCGCTGCCCCTGGCGAGGCGCGTGGTGGCAGTCGCGGCATTGGCGCTGCCCCTGGCGAGGCGCGTGGTGGCAGTCGCGGCACTGGCGCTGCCCCTAGCGAGGCGCGTGGTGGCAGTCACGGCACTGGCGCTGCCCCTAGCGAGGCGCGTGGTGGCAGTCGCGGCACTGGCGCTGCCCCTAGCGAGGCGCGCGGCCACATCGGCGCTGCCCCTGGCGAGGCGCGTGGTGGCAGTCGCGGCACTGGCGCTGCCCCTGGCGAGGCGCACGGCCGCGGCCACTACGCGAGTGCTGCCCTGAGCGAGGCGCACAGCCATGGCGCGAGTGTCGCCCTTAGCGGGAGGTGCAGTAGCATGCATGGCGCGGGCATGCGCTACATATGCCCTGGCGCGAGGCGCACCCACGGCCATAGCGCTAGCACTGCCCCTAGCGAGCTCCGCGAGCATGGCCACGGCACCGGCTCTGCCCCGAGCGAGACGCGTGGCGACGGCCATAGCGCAGGCGCTGCACTGAATGGAGCGCACGGCCGCGGCACGAGCGCTGCCTCGAGCGAGGCACGCGGCCATGGCCACAGCGTTAGCGTTACCCCTGGCGAGGCGCACGGCCACAGCCACTGCGCGAGCGCTGCCCTGAGCGAGGCGTGCGGCCACATCGGCGTTGCCCCTAGCGAGGTGCGCGGCCACTGCCCTAGCACCAGCGCTGCCCCTGGCGAGGCGCGTGGTGGCAGTCGCGGCATCGGCGCTGCCCCTGGCGAGGCGCGTGGTGGCAGTCGCGGCACTGGCGCTGCCCCTAGCGAGGCGCATGGTGGCAGTCACGGCACGGGCGCTGCCCCTAGCGAGGCGCGTGGTGGCAGTCGCGGCACTGGCGCTGCCCCTAGCGAGGCGCGCGGCCACATCGGCGCTGCCCCTGGCGAGGCGCGTGGTGGCAGTCGCGGCACTGGCGCTGCCCCTGGCGAGGCGCACGGCCGCGGCCACTACGCGAGTGCTGCCCTGAGCGAGGCGCACAGCCATGGCGCGAGTGTCGCCCTTAGCGGGAGGTGCAGTAGCATGCATGGCGCGGGCATGCGCTACATATGCCCTGGCGCGAGGCGCACCCACGGCCATAGCGCTAGCACTGCCCCTAGCGAGCTCCGCGAGCATGGCCACGGCACCAGCTCTGCCCCGAGCGAGACGCGTGGCGAAGGCCATAGCGCAGGCGCTGCACTGAATGGAGCGCACGGCCGCGGCACGAGCGCTGCCTCGAGCGAGGCACGCGGCCAT